>JAOSBN010041730.1:0-15330 GCA_027563595.1 Erythroxylum suave
AATGGCACAGAACGTGGGAAACGAAAGGCTCAGCTGTTGCTTGAGCGCATGAGCAGGTTTTCCGATCAGCAAAAGCATGGTCAGGCACAAACTGAGGCTTCATCTCAAGCTCCGAACCAGCAGCCCTGCCCATCATCTTTGGCAAATTGTTCGGGCTGTTGACATTTTCTATTACAAGTTTTGTTGAGTTGTTATTTTGCTTTGTATCACTAATCTGAAAGAGGAGGCTGTGCTTTGGAGGGTGTGGTGGAAGATCACCTACCTTGTAAGTTACTCATTCGTTTGTGTAAACTGGTGAGGGCGGCAGTTCAAGAGGTTGTTAAGAAGGAGAAAAAGGGGAAAGCAAGGGAGAAGCCTAAGATGTGGGTGAAGTAAATTTGTGTATTAGTATTTTTCCTCATTTTTTATCGAGGAGGTGTTCCTGTATTAAAACTAAATTGTATAAATGTCTACGGGTTTCTCATCCAGCAGATGTGAGGAAGGAGAATTGAAAATTGAAGCACGAAATCATGAATTTGTGATTGAACTTCTATGCTCGTCCGTTTGGTTGCACAAGTGAACCTCTTTCCCAGTATGGTATAATGGACTGGAGATTTGTACCCAAAAAAAAAAAAAGGACTGGAGATTGAATATGCGTTGGTGATATTCTTGAGTATGCGTTGGTGATTTTCTTGAGTACGCGTTGGTTATTTTCAGCTTAATTAAGCTGGACTGGCGCATTGCAAGATCAATGCTATTAAGAGGGATCTAACTAACTGATTCCCTACGCCACGAAAAATTAGGTTAATCTCGAACCAAATATAAGCATAAAACTTAGGATTTAATCAATAAGAGAAAGACACTCCTTTAGGAAAATTTTTTGCAGAAATTTTATTAAATTAATGTTTTCGATGGTCCTCTAAAACATCTATTAACTCTCCCTTTTATACCCCTAACGTGGCATATGAGAGTCCTAATTATTGTGCGAAAATGAATGATTATAATCTTTTCCTAAAGCTAACTTACTTAAATTTTCTTGTTGGATAGGAAAACCTTCATAACTAGGAAACTTAAAATAAAGTAAAACATAAATAAATTTTAATAGAATAGGTAAATAGAAACAAATACTAATGGAATAAGTAAATAGAAACAAATCCTAATAGGTATATAACAACAAAACAAATCCTTATGGGTTCAGCACTGTATTAGTTCCCTCTATTTGAAAAGAACTTGACCTCGAGTTGTTATTAGGATAGAGCTCTTCTCCATGAAAATCATAGATATCACCGACATTAAAAGTCTTTGAAATTCTTATCTCTTTAGGCAGATTCATAATATAAGCATTGTCGTTGATTTTATGTAGTGTCTCATAAGGACCATATTTCTTCGGCTTCAATTTGTTGTAAGTTCCAACAAGGAATCTTTCTTTCCTTAAGAAAATCATCACTTTGTCACCTTCTTGGAAAGTTTTAGATTTCCTGTGCTTGTCAGCTTGTTCCTTATATTTGGCATTAATCCTTTCAAGTCTCTCTCGAACCTCCTCTTGCACAGTCTTCACTTGTTTGGTCATATTTTCAGCTGCTATGCTTAAGTTTGTTAACTTTGGAAGTTTTATTAGATCAACAATACTCTTTGGAACTTTCAAGTATACTAAGGAAAATGGTGATCTACCATCACTATTGTAGGCAAACTCAGCTTGAGCTAGAGCTAAATCCCATTGCTTAGGCTTGTCTCTACAAATACTCCTTAATAAATTTTCAAAAGTCCTATTAAGTGACTCAATCTGACCATTTGTTTGTGGATGCGCAATGCTACTAAAATTTAAAGAAGTATCAAACATCCTCCACAAAGTTCTCCAAAAGTGACTAAGAAACTTCAAATTTCGATTAGATGTAATGGATTTAGAAATTCCATGCAATCTTACCACTTGTTTAAAGAACAGTCTAGCCACATTAGATGCATCGGCAGTCTTCTTACATGCAATGAAATGCGCTGTCTTGGAAAATCTATCAATGACTACAAAAATAGAATCAACTCCCCTTTGTGTTCTAGGTAATCCAAGGATAAATTTCATAGACACCCAAATATCTTCCGGGATAGGGAGTGGCATATACAAACTAGTAATATGAGATTTTCCTTTAGCAGTCTGACAAACATAGCACCTTGTCACAAAGTTTCTAACTTCTTTCTTCAACTGAGGCCAATAGAACCTTTCTTCAAGACGTAATGGTCGTGTCCCTTCCCATGTGACTGGCTAATCTTCCACTATGCACATCACGAATCAAGTTTTCTTTAAAAGAAGTACGAGGAACACAAAATTGGTTACTGTGGAAAAGAAGACCATTAGTGATATGGAACTTGATAGTTGTGTTTTGCATGATGTTGTAGAGTTTAAATTGTTATGAATTTAGTATTGAGCATGCATTTAGAACTTAATTAGGTTGTTTTGTGTAATTAAGTATGTTTATTGGGTAGTTGGAATTCTTGAGCTTAAATTGTATATTTTTGAGGTACCTTGATGTGTGTGCTAGTGTTTTAGGGCAAACAAGGAAGAGCGGTGAACATTTAAAGAGTTTCCGGCTTAAGGACATAGGCCCCGATCATGCATATAGGCCACGGTTGTGATAGAGAAGGAAGAAAAAGAAGCAGCCAGGCCATGATCATGCACTCTGAGCCACGATCTTGACAGAGAGCGTTAAGTCAAGAGATGATCGTGCACTCTAAGCCATGCTCGTGGAAGAAAGGTTAAAGCGTTAGCCATAATCGTGACATGTAGGGCCACAAACGTGCCTTATGTTGGGCTGGTGCGAAAACTCAAATTTTGGATTAGTTTTCAGATCGTTTCGACCCCAAGTATGACCTAAGGTTGCTAGAGAATAAATAGAATAATCCCTGCCATCCGTCGGTAGTCATTAGAGAGAGCCAAAAAGTTTGCATACTTCTGTCATCCCGAGAGAGAATGTAGAGAGAGATCAAGAGATTGAGGAAGGAGACACGGAGACAAGTTAGACGCAAAGTACTTCCCAAAATAGGTAGTTTCCCGCTGTCACCATTGCAGAGATTCCGTTCCCGAGAGTATCTCCATGTATTTCAATTTTATTATTGTATAGAATTGAAATAGGTGTTGGCATTGATTGTGTGAATGTTGAGTCGTGTTTATACTCACCTTTGGATGTTAATTTTTGAGATTAATGAAATTTGATTGATTATGTTTTCTGCTACTTGGTTGTGATTTCAGTTCTGTGCATAATAATTCGGTAAAAAACTGAGACAGTAAGCCCTATAAAAATCATCGATTTGGGCTAACGAGAATTAGGTAAATCGATAGGTAGAGAATTGAGTCAAACCAGTAGAGTCGTATAACGAGAGATCGAGCACAGATTCTTGGTAGGTTAACAGATAATTTAGAACTAATTAAGGTTTTGGGTCAGCTACAAATCAAGAGACCGTAATTTTCATAATTTGAATTAGGGATTATTAATTAGGGTTAAGAATTGTAACTCAAGAGAGAGCAATTCATCTTAGGCCCATCAGTTTGGTAGTTGCATAATTTGTTAGGTTTTGTTAAATTTCGAATTAAATAACCTGTCTATCCCTTGGTAATTTTTGGTTTAATCTTGGGTTGGTTGTGAGTTGCTGTTTGTTTACTATTTTGGTGCTTTAATTTCTCGTATTTGATTCTTAATTAATTTAATTTTTGTTTTAGTTAATTAATTAGGTATTGCGAACTTAACTGCCTTAGATCTTAGGACTAGTTCCCTTCCTTATGGGATCGACATCTTAGGTACTACGAGAATGACCCATGCGCTTGCGGTAATTACCAAGGTTATCAATAGTAAAACTTAGCGCATGTAAACTTGAGCGAAAAAGTTTTTAACGTCGTTGCCGGGAAAGGCAATTTTGTTTTATAGTTTAGTGCATTAAGATAGTTTTAATCTTTGTTCATTTTTCATTAGTTTGACGTAGGAAACGTGCTCTTGTATGAACATAAGGGTCATGAGGGGTTTGAGTCGCATGACAGAGACCTTAGATTTAGATATCACATGTTTAGAACGAACCCTTAGGAAAGCTCGATGAGAAGAAGAAGAAAAGCTCGACAAAGTACAAATGGCCGAGGAGTTCCAAACAAACATGGATCAAGAAGTCAACCTTGGAAGGCAGCAACAGAGGAAACTTATGGATTTTATGAGACCAGGGTTCAATTTAGCGAACTAAGGAGTGGCTAGACCGCCTGTTCAAGTGGTCTCCTTTGAAATTAAACCCGCCCTCTTGAACATGCTTCAGCAGAACGTCCAATTCTATGGACTAGAAATCGAAGACCCGAACGCTCATATCTTGAGTTTTCTTGAGATCTGTGATACTTTCCTGTATCAACAGATGTCGGAAAACGTAGTGAGAATTGGGCTGTTTCCTTTCACGCTTAAAGACAAAATGAAGGCTCAGTATCATTTACTAAACCCCATTAACATTACAACGTGGGAACAGTTGATGCGTGCCTTCTTAGATAAATACTTCCCATTGACGAAGACCACTAAGATAATAAAGGAAATTACCAATTTCCAACAAGGAGATAGGGAGTCTATTTATGAAGCATGGGAGCGTTACAAGGACTTGCAGAGGAAATGCTCGCATCATAACTTACCCAAGAAATTCCTACTGCAGGCATTTTATAATGGAGTCAACCCACATACTAGATGTATCATTGATGCAACGTTGGGAGGATAGTTAATAAGAAAGATAGTCGATGAAGCAGAGGAGCTGATAGACGAGATAGTCAGCAATAACTATTTGTGGGTCAGTGAATTTAGTAGGTAACCTACTAATTTTAGGGAGCAAAAGGAAGTTGTTGTAGTCAATCAAATGACATAGATGCAAACTAAGATCGAAAATCTGACATGACAACTCAGTAATATGAAGGCGTCATCCTCGGGTCAAGTAAAGGCAAGTTTGAGTTATGTGGTCAAGAGGATCATGATACGGTGGATTGCTACTTAATGAGAGAAGATAACCGAGAGCAAGTCAATTACATGGGTGTGGAATTCGAACACGGAGGAGGTAATAATCCTTACTCCAACACCTATAACCCTGGATGGAAGAATCACCCAAACTTCTCCTGGTCGAACAACAACAATGGAGGGTAGTTTAGACCCCAAGGCTAATCGACCTTCCAACAGGATAAGACAAGCTCGATGAATTCGAAATTGAACAGAATCTTAGACAAGCTTGGGATCCTAGATGACGCACATAAGAAGTTGGAAGATAAGTTTGAGCAAATTAGTAAAAGACACGTAACTTCAATTCATAATTTGGAAGCCCAAGTGAGCCAACTGACAATTACCTTCTCTAGGCAGAAGTTTGGAAATGTCCTTATTCGGGAACAAAATCAAAGGAGCAAATAAAGGCTATCATACTTCGGAATGGGAAGGAAATTGAACCAACCACAAAAACAAGGGAAGAGCTTGCCCAGTCAGAGAAGAATCAAGAAGAGAGAGAAGTGGATATGAGCGAATATCCTCCATATGTGGCACCTCCACCTTATCAACCCAAGTGTTGTTCCCTCAACGATTACAAAATAAGAAGCTAGATGAACAATTTGCCAAGTTCTTTGAGAAATTAAGAACGTTACAGATCAATCTTTCTTCTGTGGAGGCGTTAGAACATATGCCCAAATATGCAAACATTTTAAAGGACATATTATCGAAGAGGCGCACTTAGGAGGATAATCAGACAGTAACCCTAATTGGTACGTGCAACTCAATAGTCACTAGTCAAATACCGTCAAAATTGAAAGATCCAGGAAGCTTTATAATACCGTGTGTAGTTGGTGAATTGGAATTCGTGAAGTGTTTGTGTGATCTAGGAGCTAGCATCAATCTTATGCCTTTATCAATATTTAGGAAGTTGGGACTAGGAGAGATCAAGCCTACCTTAATGTTAATTCAATTGGCAGACTAGTCCATTAAAAAGCCGTTGGGAATAGTGGAAGATGTACTGATGAGAGTGGACAAGTTCAATATTCCAGGGGATTTTGTGGTTCTGGATTTTGAAGAAGATAAAAACTGTCCATTGATCCTAGGTTGACCTTTTATGAATACAGGAAAGGTCATAATTGATGTTCATGAAGGTTAATTGACACTTCAGGAAGGAGAAGATAAAGTTGAATTCAATATGAATAAGGCCTTAAAGAATCCAATAACGAGCAATGCATGCATGAAGGTTGAAATATTGGATCACAGACTACAAGAACAAATTGAGAGTTGCATTGCAGAAGTGAATGCATTAGAAGCAGAGGATGACAATGAATACCAGAATCCTCAATCTACAGAAGAGGATGAGATATAGGGGACAAATGTTCTAGAACATCAAGAAAAATTTGTTTGGATCGAGGCACCCACTCCACCATCTTCAGGGAAGCCTCCGACATTAGAAATTAAGCCTTTACGTCTGCACCTCAGGTATACTTTCTGGGTAAGGGTACTTTACCAATAATAATCTCCAACCGATTGAGTGAAAAACAGGAAAGGAAGGTGGTGGAGGTTGTTAAGAAGTGAATAAAAGCTATCGGGTGGCAGATTGTAGACATCTACATGCATCAAATAAATCTGGAAGATAGTTGTAAAATAGTACACAAGCGTTAATGGAGGCTGAATCCTAATATCAAGGAAGTAGTCAAGAAGGAAATCATCAAACTCCTAGATGTAGGGATAATTTATCCTATCTCTGATAGTGAGTGGGTCAGCCCGGTGCGATGTGTACCTAAAAAAGGAGGAATGACAGTAATAGAAAGTGAAAGTGGAGAAATAATTTCAATAAGAACAGTCACGGGATGGAGAGTATGCATAGACTATCGGAAGCTTAACTCAACGCTAAGAAGGATCACTTTCCTCTCCCATTCATAGACCAGATGATAGAAAGGGTAGCTGGCCACTCATTTTACTGTTTCTTAGATAGACACTCAGATTTTCATCTATCCTGACGATTAAGAGAAAACCACTTTCACTTTCCCTTATGGTACATTTGCATATAGAAGGATGCCTTTTGGACTCTGCAATGCTCCAGCCACATTTTAGAGATGCATGATGTCGATTTTTGCATACATGATAGAAGATATAAAGGAGATATTCATGGATGATTTTTCAGTCTTTTGAGACTCTTTTCACATGTGTTTAACAAATTTGGATAGAGTTCTTCAAAGGTGAGAGGAATCACATTTGGTGCCGAATTGGGAGAAACGCCATTTTATGGTACAAGAAGGAATAGTGCTAGGCCAACAAATTTCGCATCAAGGGTTTGAAGTCGACAGAGAAAAAATAGAAGTGATAGAGGAGCTCCCACCACCAAGCAATGTCACGAGGGTCAATATACTGGGCATTATGGAGCTAACAAAATAGCAGCTCAGATTCTTGAAAGTGGATTTTACTGGCCTCAACTGTTTAAGGATGCATAAACTTATGTAGCACAGTGTGATAGGTGCTAGCAAATAGGCAATATCTCTAAGAGGGATAAGATGCCGTTATCCAATATTCAAGAGGTTGAGCTCTTCAACGTTCGGGGCCTTGATTTCATGGGTCCATTTCCATCTTCAATAGGGAATATGTATATTTTAGTGTGGTTTGATTACGTCTTGCGATGGGCCAAAGCATTAGCATCCCTAACAAATGATGGGAAGGTGGAATGAAAGTTCATTCAATGACTATTTAATTGATTCGGAGTACCATGAATGATAATAAGTGATGGAGGTGCCACACTTTTGCAACAAATCTTTCGATGCCCTCCTCAAAAGATACGGAGTACACTATCGAGTGGCTACACCTTGCCATCCACAAACTAGCGAAAAAGTAGAATATTTAAACTGGGAGCTGAAACGAATTCTGGAAAAGAAAGTAAATAACTCTCGAAAGGATTGGGCAACAAGGTTAGATGATGCCTTATGGGCTTATCGGACATCTTTTAAAACACCCATTGGAACAACTCCATACAAACTTGTGTACGGGAAAGCTTGTCATCTATCGATACAATTAGAACATAGAGCATACTGGGCAATTAAAGCGTTAAATTTCAACCGGAAGCAAGCTGGCGAAAAAAAACTTTTACAACTAGACGAGCTGGAAGAGTTCTGCTTTAATGGGTACGAGAATGCCAAACTCTATAATGAAAAGGTTAAGAAATGGAATGATACTCGTCCCAAGAAAAAGGACTTCAAGGAAGAAGACACTGTCTTACTATATCACTCCCAATCCAGAAAAGTTAAAATCTAAATGGAGTGGACCATTCACAGTCGTCCAAGTTTTCGATCGTGGAACTCTCAAATTGGAAAATGCAAATAAGGAGACTTTTAAGGTCAATGAGCATCGACGCAAGCTGTATCTTGGGGGAGCACTTCCTAACAAGAAGGAAGTGATCTCCTTGTCTCCGACTAATTAATATGACTTCATGAGATGGTCGAGCTCAGGACCATAAACGAGTAAATGATTAGAATTTGTTTGAAGTTGTTATTTATGGTTAGTGTTATGCCAATAAAACATTAGTGATTGATTTTGAAGCTTAAGGGGTTCAGATACCACCCATGACACCATCACCACCTCTGTACTCGTAGGATCTAAATCTAACTCGATTTGTCTTTAATTTCATTTTGTTTTTTGTCTAATGTTACATCGTTGTATGTTTAGTTTTTCGTATTTTGATATCTTTTATCACTTCGTTATTACCTAAATTCTTGGCTCCACATTTTGTAATGTTTATGTTTTGTGGGTTTCTTTCTTATATTGAGGACAATGTGTTGTTTAAGTGTTAGGAGGGATTCTGTGTTTTTTTTCTTTTGCATGTAATTTTGCATGATAGTATTAGGCTGCATTGTGAATTGTGTGAATGTATCAATGTCTCAGATTAAGTGAAATTTTTTTAACTTTGGACATAGTTTATTAGGTTGTGATTGATCATTAACCTGCAAATATAGTACATTAGGGCCTTGGATAAATATACAGCCTAATAAGGACTTAGTGTAATTTTAGCACCCTTTAGATTGTTGCATTCATTTATAATTTGAGGCCTTTTAGTGTAAATAGTTTGACTAGTATTTTTCATGGAAACTAAAAGTGAAAAGAAACAAAGTAGGAAAAAATGTGTTTATAATCACTGTTCTGTTGGCCTTTGGGTTATGAATAGAGCTAGTACCCAGTTGAAAGTGTGATATAGTTAAGCAACCGGATCGACATGCATCACAAATGTGTGCCTTCGCGTAAAAAGGCTATAATGACGTTTCAACCAAGCAGTTAATAAATGACCTAGTCGAGTAGCAGAATCGACATTCATCACAATTGTTTGCCTCCGAGTAAAAGGCTAAGTCTTGAAAAAATACAATGAAAATAATAATAATGAAAAATTTATGTGTGAACCTACTAGACTTGTAATAGGCTTGAATTTTCATGGATATATACTTAGGAATAGCTACAAGAGCCTAAAGGACCGAAAAATTATCAAAGATGTGTACAATTGAAAAGGGTAACTAAGTTAACATTTAGGTCTTGATTTAGTTGTGTATTAAGCCTAAGCCCTAAACAACCTATTTTTCTTGTTAATGATTTGCTATAATTTGAATAGTCATGTCCAAGGTTAAATCAGTTTAATGGAAATTAGTGCCATTATCGCATTAATGTATTGTGTGTGTGTTATGTTGTGTTATGTGCTGCTGTTTTGCTTGCTGGAGGACAAGCAAAAATTTAAGTGTGAGGATAATGACAGTTGTGTTTTGCATGATGTTTTAAAGTTTAAATTGTTATGCATTTAGTGTTAAAGTGAGTGTTGAGCATGCGTTTAGAACTTAATTCGGTTATTTTATGTAATTAAGTATGTTTAAGGGTTAGCTAGAATGCTTGAGCTTATATTGTTAAAGTGAGTGTTGAGCATGCATTTAGAACTTAATTCGGTTATTTTATGTAATTAAGTATGTTTAAGGGTTAGCTAGAATGCTTGAGCTTATATTGTATATTTTTGAGGAACCTTAACGTGTGTGCTAGTATTACAGGGCAAACAGGGAAGAATGGTGAAGATTTAAAGAGTTTTGGGCTTAAGGACATAGGCCACGATCGTGCATATAAGCCACAGTTGTGACAGAAAAGGAAGAAAAAGAAGCAGTCAGGACACGATCGTGCACTTTGAGTCACGATCATGATAGAGAGCGTTAAGTGAGGACACGATCGTGCACTCCAAGCCACGCTCGTGACAGAAAAAGTAAAGTGCCAGCCATAATCATGACATGTAGGGCCACGATCATGCCTTACGTTGGGTTGATGCGAAAACTCAAAATTTGGATTAATTTTCAGACCATTTTGACCCCAAATCTGACCTAGGACTGCCAGAGAATAAATAAATCAATCCCTAATAGCTGTCGGTAGTCATTAGAAGGAGCCAAAAAATTCTATCATCTCGGGAGAGAATGTAGAGAGAGATCAAGAGATTGAGGAAGGAGACAAAGGAAGAAAGACACGGAGACAAGCTAGACGTAAAGTGCTTCCCGAAATAGGTGGTTTCCTGCTGTCGCCATTGCGAAGATTCCATTCTCGAGAGTATCTCCATGTATTTCAATTTTATTATTGTATAGAATTGAAGTAGGTGCTGGTATTGATTATGTGAATGTTGAGTCGTGTTTATATCACCTTTGGATGTTAATTTTTGAGATTAATAAAATTCGATTGATTATGTTTTCTACTACTTAGTTGTGATTTCAATTCTAGGCATAATAATTTGGCAAAAAATTGAGAGGGTCAGCCGTGTAAAAATCATCGATTTGGGTTAATGAGAGTTAGGTAAATCGATAGATAGAGAATTGAGTCAAACCAGTAGAGTTGTGTAACGAGTGATCGGGCATAGATTCCTGATAGGTTAATAGATAATTTAGAACAAAGTGAGGTTTTGGGTCAATTATAGATCGAGAGATCTTAATTTTCGCAATTTGAATTAAGGATTATTAACTAGGGTTAAGAATGTTGAATCACTTATGGCTTGAGACTGCACAATGCGTAGCCAAATGGACCATAGAAATTTAGGTCTTATGTCGTGGTTAATCAAAATTTCACAACAAAAAGTGCGCAGAATTACATTTTAAAGCACGCGGATTGGGATTCTTTTTAGATATGTTGACGCTACAGCTCACGAACCTCCTATACTGGTATCCACACGAGGACGAACGATCCAGGTAGTGGCTAATATATGCTAGCATGTTCTAAAACACTTTAAAATGCTGCACATTTTTTGTCTCGGGAAAAGGGATGAGTGGCTAGGTGACTAACGTTTTTGTGTGTCTTCGAATGGGACGTAATCCATCTATTTATAAGGAAATTATCCCTATTCCTAGTGGGAATAGGACAATAATATTTTAATAGGGATAGAATAACATAATCCTAATCCCATTAGGATTATAGAAGCCCAATAAGTTTCGGCCATATTATATCTCATATAATAAAAGCACGACAACTTAATTCAATCTAACTCAATAAATATATCCACATATTTATTTAGTGCCTAATAAATTAGGCCTAAGAGAATAAGCCCAAATCACATCACTCTTTGTGTGCGACCTTGTAGGCTCATTTGATGTTGGCAATTGGCTTAATCACACTTCAAGGTCCATAAGTCATAAGTGGCCTCTAGCAAGACATGATGACTGCCCAAATCAAATGTGGATTGGTAATCCGATTTAACCTGTAACCATGGTTACAAACTTAGTTCCTTCGTAACACGATATCAAGATGAATTATAAGGCATGGTACATGTCAACCTTTGATTAACATAATTTCTTGATTCCCAAGTTGACTGACTATAACTAATGACATTGGTGACTCCTCATCAATTCATTTAAGCAAGACCATGCATTTCTTCAGTCAAAATTGTCAAGAGGCCCAAATGAGATCTTTCTCTTATTTAAGAGAGGTACAAATCCCATCTACGTCATTCACATCCCTCCACATGATTCATTTAATATCCAACATAAGACTACTTATTATCCAGTTAAAGATAATTTAGTCTAATGTCAAAACATTGAATTTCTCATATAGGGAACCATGATGACTTCAGGTCAAAGTATTAAATTCAAACCATACTGAGAATCATTAATGACATGAAACCATGTAGTGTTCTCTTTGTGGGTCGGTCCAATATATGTTCTCTAATATATATCTATATATCTAATTTGATAACTCATATCCATGATCAATAAAACATAATCATCAATCAAAACATATACTAGCCTTAATTCAATATTGTTCCACCAATAATGATCAACCAGGGATAGTTTAGAATAGTATTATAATGCTTATGGTTTTAACATCAAGTCACATACTTGATGACATAAGCTTAATACTATTCATGGAATGTAAATCACATTACATAAACAATATACATGCATAAAAGAATACCTCATAATATATAAATAATAAGTCAGAATGTCAGCACAAAAGTTACATATGACCGTTAGCTTAGGGCACACTACTAGCAATCTCCCACTTGCACTAGGCCCAATCACTCAAATATCTAATACCCATGGGCCTCGTATGACTCTCATGCTTAGGCTGTGGAAGAGGCTTAGTAAGTGGATCAGCAATGTTGTCATTTGTAACCACTTTGTATATCTTCACGTCTCCTCTCCCAATGATCTCTCTAATCGGTTGGAAATTTCTTAGTATATGTTTGGATCTATGATGTGAGCTTGGTTCCTTAGCCTGTGCTATAGCCCCATTATTATCACAATAAAGTTCTATAGGACTTGCAATACTAGGAAAAACTCCAAGTTCTGTGATGAACTTCTTGATTTATACAACTTCCCTAGCTGCATCCGAGGCAGCAATGTACTCAGTTTCAGTTGTAGAATCAGCAATAGTGTCTTGCTTTGAACTCTTCCAGCTTAGTGCATCTGCATTCAAAATTGCAATCTAAAATCATCTATGTCAGACTGAAAACCAGCATTAGTGTAACCATTTACAACTAGCTTTCCTTCAGGTCCTCCATAGACTAGGAACATATCCTTAGTTCTTCTTAAGTACTTAAGGATATTCTTAATTGCTATCCTCTGACTCTCACTATAACTAGACTGGTATTTACTTGTTATGCTCAAAGCATATGAGACATTTGATCAAGTACATAACATGGCACATATGATAGATCCAATTGTAGATGCATATAGAATCTTACTCATGTGTTCAAGCTCTTTACCTGAAGTAGGATAGTCCTTCTTAGAAAGCTTGATTCCATGTGACATAGGCAAGAATCCTCTCATGGAATCTTGGATACTAAGCCTCTTCAATACGTTATCTATGTATGTACCTTGACTTAGGCCTATAAGCTTTCTTGATCTTTCTCTATAGATCTTAATGCCTAAAATATAAGTAGCCTCACCAAAATCTTTCATTGAGAAACATTTCCTTAACCAAATCTTGACACTCTGTAAGGTTGGAACATCATTTCCAATGAGCAATATGTCATCAACATATAAAGCTAAGAAGACAACAAAACTCTCATTAACCCTTTTGTAAACACAAGGTTCATCTTCATTCTTGATGAATCCAAACTCTTTGATAACTTTATCAAAATGAGGATTCTAGTTTCTTGATGCTTGCTTCAATCCATAAATGGATCTTTGAAGCTTGCACACCTTTTTAGAATTCTTAGGATGGACAAAACCCTCAGGCTGTATCATATATACATCCTCAAGTAAGTTTCCATTAAGGAAAGCTGCTTTGACATCCATTTGTCATATCTCATAATCATAGTATACAGCTATGGCAATAAGAATTCTAATGGATTTGATCATGATTATTGGAGAAAATGTTTCATCATAATTAATTCCATGAACTTGTTGATAACCTTTAGCAATAATTCTTAGTTTATAAGTTTGCACATTTCCTTCTATGTCAAGTTCTTCTTGAAAACCCATTTTTATCCAATGGTATTCAATCCATCATACAAATCAATCAAAGTCCAAACTTGATTGTCATACATGGATAGCGTCTCTGCTTTCATGGCCTTTAACCATTTAGTAGATTTTGGAATTTCCATAACTTCTTGATAAGTTGCGGGCTCATTATGATCAATGTGCATCACATTATCATCATTAGTAATGAGAAATTTATATCTCTTGGGCTCATGACGAATCTTACTAGATCTACTTTGGTCTTGTGTTGTTAAAGGATGCTCATCAACAGCTTGTGACCTTGCTCCAATCTCCTTCTCAGGCTCAATGTCATTTTATGGAACTTGAATTCTTCAAGTTGTACTTTGCTCCCTTAGTTTCCTTTGGAAATAAATTCTTTTTCTAAGAAAACACCATTTCGAGCGACAAACACTTTGTTCTCAGATGGGATGTAAAAGTAATATCCTTTAGTTTTTTCAGGATATCCCACAAATAAACATTTTTCAGATTTGGGTGCTAACTTGTCAACAGGAGGATGCTTCATGTAAGCCTCACAATCTCAAATCTTTAGAAAAGATAGACTGGGATGTTTCCTAGTCCATAACTCATAAGGTGTCTTTTGTATTGCCTTTGAAGGAACACAGTTTAGTATGAATGTTGCGATTTCTAAAGCATAACCCCAAAAGGACTTTGGAAGATCAGTTTGACTCATCATTGATC
Organism: Erythroxylum suave; assembly: GCA_027563595.1. Lineage (NCBI taxonomy): Eukaryota > Viridiplantae > Streptophyta > Magnoliopsida > Malpighiales > Erythroxylaceae > Erythroxylum > Erythroxylum suave. Next base: position 14,603 of record JAOSBN010041730.1, read on the forward strand.
GAACCATATCTAATAGAGTTTGATTTCTCCTTTCAAAAACACCATTCCATTGAGGAGTTCCTAGAGGAGTCAATGGTGAAATGATTCCATAATCCTTAAGATGATCATCAAACTCCTGGCTTAAGTATTCACCTCCTCAATCAGTTCGAAGGATTTTAATTATCTTGCCAAGTTGATTTTGTACTTCATTTTTATACTCTTTGAACCTTTTAAAAGATTCAGATTTGTGCTTCATTAGATAGAAATAGCCATATCTACTGAATTCATCTGTAAAAGTAATGAAATACATATAACCTTTAGCTAATATGCTAAAAGGACAACATACATCAGTATGTATAAGGCCTAATAGCTCAATGGCCCTTTCCCCTTTAGCTGTAAAGGGGGCCTTTGTCATCTTGCCCAGTAAACAAGAATCACATGTCTCTAAAGATTCAAAAGAATCAACGAATCCATCTTGATGGAGTTTTGAGATGTGTTTCTCATTTACATGGCCTAAGCGACAATGCTAGAGATAGGTTGGGTTCAAATCATTAGATTTAAGCTTCTTGGTATTTATGGTATAGATGGACTCATTTGTAAGAAGTCCATTGTCTAGAGTATAAATGTCATTTAATTGACGTGCAATGCCATATAAAATGTCATCTTTATAATTGGAAATACTTCTATTCTCAATAGAAAATCTAAATCCATCATTCTCTAAACAAGCAAAAGAAATAATATTCCTACTC
>JAOSBN010041751.1:0-11933 GCA_027563595.1 Erythroxylum suave
TAATTAAGTTATAGGTTTAAATTTTAAAAATGGTATAAATTTATTTGTTTTTATATTAGGTTATTTCCATCTGGACCTTGCTCAAGAAACATGACATCGAAATTCAAGGAGAAGATTGATCCTAAGGGTTATGTATGAAAGAATATCTCTCAGGCAATAAAGGAATTTTACTATCACGTGTTTGAGGTATCACAAAAATTATTATTTTCTTTTTTAATTAACAGTCCTATACATTAATTAGATAAATATTATTACATCATTAGTATTTATTGAATGTTTTTCCTTTTGTTTCATTAAGAATTTTTTTTGGGATTCTCAATTTGATGAGATCATCTATAGAGTATGGGAGAGATAAGCGCGTACACGTTATCGCGACTTTGTTGTTACAATACATAGGGTCGGTGTACAACCACCTTACATTTATGAAGAAATATGGAGTCATTGGCTATAGTATTAGACATCACCTGAGGCCATGTCCATTTCAAAACATAATTTGGCTAATATACGTGAAGGACCGAGGGGAGATAATCTTCCCATACATACGGAAGGATCTATTACCCACTACGAGCATGCAGAGAGACTTGTAAGTATCTACATTTTACATTTATATTGTCATTTCTTTTCTTTGTTCTATTTCAATTGAATTTGATGTGTGAATTTTGGAATGAAAATATGTATTTCTTGTTGAGAATGATATTGTTATAAATGTTTGGTGCTATATATAGCTGTGTTGTTGAGTTATTTTCTTTGTTCAACAAAGGGTAGATATTATAAAAATAGAGGATGCTCTGTCGAAATTTTTATAAATTCTAGTACACTTACAACATTTTTTTAATGCAGGAAAAGTCTATAGACATGAGACCTACACCCCGTCATCTCTTTTTGCACACTCATACTAAGAAGCATGACGGTGTGACATTCGTCAACATCCTTTGTAAAGACCTAATTGTAAGTGAAATTTATGGTTTAATATTGATGCTTAATAATTATCACTTACTAATATAAATAGTGCCTTTTAATAGGATCAAATACAAGAAAGCATTCAACGATAGTCTTAACAGTCTGAACATATTGATGAGACTGAAACCTATCTTGATGCAATGAGTGATAGGGATCATCGTGGAAGGATATTTAGCTTAGGTTCATTTGCAGATACATGTTATTCGCAATCCTCCACATCCAGTACAACATCATCCAATAGGCGGTCACAACTAATCAAGTCCAACAGCTTTAAAGCACAATGGAGCAATTGATGGAGTACATAACTCAGCTCCGACATGAGATGGACAAGTTGAAGGATAGGGGTAGTACCTCATCGTATCAATTAGAGCATCCGTCATCTCCAGATCAATAGTGTAGTTTTAGTCATTTCTTTTGTATTACAAATACTTATTATGTACAATGTAATGTTTTATTATCAATTAAGATATTTTTAACTTTATATCATCAGTCAAATTTTTGTTCAAACAAATTAAATGTATACTTTTAATTTTATAACTGTTTAAATTATACATTTGGTTGCTTTACCGACAAAAATCTGTTGTTTCGTCGATAATTTTAACTCTATTTACCGACGGATTACTAAAAGCTGTCAATAATCATTGATAGAATAGACATACCTGTCGGTGTTTCGTCAAATTACCAATGGAAATTCATCTTCTGTCAATAAATTTACTGAAGGAAGGTTCACCATTTGTCGATAAACTTACCAATGGTGCTCTGCAATATAAACCGTCAGTATATTTATCGACGGACAGTTGATCTTCCGTTGGTAAAGTTACCGATGGACAGTGAATTTCTGCCACTAATTATTAGCTACGACTGATTCTTCGACGCTATTATCTGTCGATAAATTCCATCATTAACCTTATATACTGACAAAATTTTGCCTTTTTCTGTCAGTAATTTTTGTCACAAAATGTCATTTTTCTTGTAGTGATAGAATATCTTGGTTAGTTGAATCCAACTCACCTATTTCTTACACACATCACTATAATCTGGTCAAGAAACCCCACAACATGGTAGAAGACAACCTACAAGAATGCATCAATTAGGTTAAAGCAAACATATTGTAATGGACCATAAACCTAATCGATAGGCTTAGGCAAAATTTATGAATGGATCTAGGGGCCATGGTAAGATTATTAATATAATTTCCATCTAATAAATGAACCAAACGATATAAACACATAGCAAAGATATAATTATGTTAAGATTATGCTAGTCCATAACAATTGATTCAACACTTTTTGCTCAGGACCTTACCTGATGGTTTGCCCCCTCCACATATCAAAATTTTGAACAAACACTGTACAAGTTGTGCTAATCTTTTACAGTAAAAAAGTACTTGTCCCAATTTGAGGAGTTATACTTAAACCCCGAGGCTCAGCAACACAAATCTCTTTAATTATTTCATCTCCTGACTTAGTCCTGTTGTTAAATGTCAATTAACCTTGTTGAAACCAGCTTCCTTACTAGAGGCCATTGGTATGCTAAGTTAGTTGAAGAAAAACTTGTTGATAGTCATTCTCAATCTTATCGCCCTTTTAACAAAATCTCTCAACCTTTCCCTTCCAACCTAGCCCCATCAATTGTACCAGTACCTCCCCTTCTATAATAGCCTCTACTTCCCTAACTAATTGCCTACATCTACCCTTTAAATGCCTTTCTCCATCTAAAATAGTCAAAAGTCATTCTAAAGGCCTTTATGTTAAATGTGACAGCAAATTTGTGCCTGATCACAAATGTAAACCACCCCAATTTCATTGCATTGTTGCTGATGTTGACAGTGAAGCAATCCCAAACTTCCCATAAGAATTTTTTTACCCAGAATCTCATTTAACTGATACACCTGAACCAAGCCCAAATGACCATACTCCATCAATTTCTTTCCATGCTTTCATTGGTCGATCCGTCCCCTCCACCCTCAAAACTGCTGGACACATCATATGGCAATCTGTCGTGGTGTTAATAGATGGAAGCTCCACACAAAACTTCATTCAATAGCGTTTAGCCACTCATTTGGGCCTAGCAATTCAACCTTCCCCTTATTTGAATGTTACTGTGGGGAATGGTGCATCAGTAGGTTGTGCTGGACCGTGTTCCCAAGTTAGTATTTTTGGGCCAAAATATGGACCTCTTTCTTTTGCCCACTTATAGAGATGATCTATTCCTAAAAGTCTAATGACTTGCTGAGTTGGGACCTATTGAGACCTGTTCTCTTTGATTATTGGGCCTTATGGATGGAGTTTTAATATGACCAGTCTAAAATACATTTACATAGGCTGCGTAACCCAACCATTTCTGCCCTAACCCTACCCAAATTAAACTTAGATACTGATTCTTTTCTTTCATTTTTCCATATCACTATTGATGATCCACTTCTCCCACAATCTACCCATTCACCACTTTACCTCTTCTGAAAATATAGACGCTCGTACCAAATTATTACATTATTTTTCTTCTATTTTTCAACCTTTTGTTGGCTTCCCACTGCCTCGACCCTTTGATCATAAACTCTCTTTGCCACCAAACAACTAACCTATTAATGTTAGGCCTACTTTCAAAAACTAAAAATTAAAAATTTGATTAGGGAAACGTTTACTGATGGTATCATAAGGCCAAACACTAGTCCTTTTTCTTCACTTATATTACTAGTGTGCAAGAAGAACAGCACATGCAGGTTCTATGTGGATTACAAAGCCCTCAATATTGTCACCATAAAAGATCGGTTTCCAATTCCCACTGTAGATGAGTTGCTTGATGAATTATATGGTGTTGTTGTCTTCTTCAAGCTTGATCTTAAGGCTTGGTATCATCAAGTATGTATTCATCACCCCTATATTGAAAAAACAACTTTTAGAACTTATGAAGGCCATTACGAATTTATTGTTATGTCCTTTGGTTTGTTTTATGCACCAAACACTTTCCAAGCTTTGAAGAATTCTATCTTTGGGGCTGATTTATGTAAATTTGTTTTTGTAATTTTTGACAATATATTGGTATACACTCCAAATTGGCCCCTTCACCTGGAACATCTTTCTCATATTTTGTCCCTTTTAACACCAACTCCATGCTAAAATTTCTAAATGTGAATTTAGGAGTCCTACCTTGGCGTAATTGGGACATATTATCTCCTCTAAGGATGTTTTAATAGATCCTAAAAAAATCGCTACCATTGTATCTTGGCCCTTAACTAAGACTATTAAAGAGTTTTGTGCTTTTTGGGGCCTCATTGGTTATTATCGTTGCTTTATTCCTTCATTTGATACAATTGTTGCACCTTTGACATAGCTCCTCAGGAAAAATGCCTTTATTTAGACCCCTGTAGCCACTTCTACCTTTAAAGCCCTCAAAGCTTCCCTCACTTCCACACCTATCTTGGCTTTACCAAACTTCTATCAACCTTTCACCATACAGACATATGCCTTTGGCTCTGCTATTAGTGTTGCCCTTGTAGAACAGTCTCATCCTCTTACCTATTTCAGTAAACAAATGAGCCCAAGAATGCAGAAGTCCTCAACTTATGAAGGGCAGATGATTGCAGTGACAAAAGCAGATGAAAAATGGAACCAATATTTGTTAAGGCCTCCTTTATGATTTAAACTAATCATCAAAGTCTTAGGGAATTTCTATCTCAAACAATCCAGACACCAACCCAATAAAAATGGTTGAGTTAGTTGCTTGGTTATGATTTTACCATTACTTATAAACATGGCTCTTCAAATGTCCTTGCGGATGCATTATCCAAAATTTTTGACAGCCCTTTCAAGCTCTTTCTACTGTTGCTTACCCCATTATGGCTCCAATAGAAGCTTTACGTTTGTTTTTGCAACAACCAGGTCCTGCTCACCAGCTATATACTAATATTGTGAGTACCCCTGTGACTTATCCTTATTTTTCTGTTTCCGATGGTCGCATTTATTGTAAGAGTAACATATATATTCCAGAGTCTTCTATTTTTCAACTTGCATTAGTTACTTAATATCATTCTTCACCAATTGGAGGCCATGTTGGTGCACAAAGAACATTAGCACGCCTTTTTGCTAGTTTTTATTGGCGTAACACAAAAGTTGCTGTCAAAGAGTATGTGCAACAATGTTCTGTTTGTCAAGAAACAAAACCATTCAATAAAGCTCCTCAAGGTCTTCTTCAGTCATTGCCAGTACTAGAAAAAATTTGGGAATCAATACCCTTGGACTTCATAACTTTCTTGCCTGCAGCTTGTGGAAAAACTACAATTATTGTTGAAGTTGATCACTTATCTAAACAAGTTCATTTTTCTACCTTGAGTTCTAATTTTTCTACTCCACAAGCGTTTGAAATTTTTATTAGAGATGCAGTGAAACTTCATGGAGTTCCTACCACTATTGTTTTTTATTAAGACCCATTTGAACTTCTGGCAAGAATTGTTCAAGTTGCATAGCACCACTTTAGCAACAAGTTTTGCTTACTATTCGCAATCCAATGGTCAAACCGAGTTAGTAAATCACTACTTAGAAGATTACTTACGATGTTTTGATGCTGACATTCCAAAAACTTGGTTACCTTACCTTCCTTGGGCTAAATGGCATTATAACACATCGTGACACTCCTCTATTCAAATGACCTCTTATAAGGCTGTATATGGTAGACCACCCCCTTCACTAAAGGATTATATTTCTGATACCTCATCCCACCCCTTCATTAAAGGATTATATTTTTGATAGCTCATATGTTGCCTCCATTGATACTCTGTTATTTGATCGTACTGCTTTGATTGATCGGTTAAAATCCAATTTGTGCCATGCACAACTGCGAATGAAATTCCAAGTTGATTCCCAGCGCAATAATATAGAGTTTGCTATGAATGATTGGGTTTTTCTAAAACTCCAGCCTTATCGTCAATCTTCGTTGGCACATAGAAAGTCTAATAAACTAGCTAATTGATTCTACGACGCCTTTCAAGTTACTGTCTGTATTGGGAACGTTGCCTATAGACTTTATCTACCTCTTGATCCCAAGATTCACAATCTTTTTTGTGTGTCCCTTTTTGACGCAGCGAGTTAGCGTAAGATAAACAAAGGTAGAATATGTCTAGCCTGAGGAAGATAATTTGGACTCATTTAAAAGAGAAAACTCTGAATTGTATTCTTATTAAATGCATAATACAATGAATAGAGGCATATATATAGCCTTGGAAAACCCTAATCTGAAAAGAGAAAGAAATCCTAGAATAATTAGGAAAAGAAAAACATAGTAATTTTAAGTTTCATATACTATGGGTCCCAAACAGATAACCGTAGCAAAAGTTATGGCCTCAAGAAGTTGGGCTTCCTTTTAAGCGTGGATTTCTTCTTATGATCCTCTCGGTTCATAAACTCCTCGACTATATGATCTAAGTCAATCCCCTCCACTTAGGAGAAACTCGTCTCTGAGTTTTCTTGAATGATAGGATACAAAGGCTCATTAAACGAATAGTATGGAGATAAGTCTGCCACATTAAATATTTTGGAAATTGCCATACTGCTTGGAAAATCCATCACGTATGCACTGTTAGTGATCCATTATAGAACCTTGTATGGACCATACTTTTGTGGCTACAATTTGCTATAGGTCCCACCAGGAAAATGGTCGCTTAGCAAGAACACCATTACCTACTCGCCAATTTTAAAGACCTTCTCTCAATGATGTTAATCAGCAGCTTGCTTATACTTCTGGTTTACATGATCAAGCTTCTGCTTCACTTCAGCTTGGATGTCCTACCACTGATTCGCCTTATTCTTTTCCTCTTTACTCTTCCAAGCAATGTTGGGTTGTGTTTCCAAGTTAAGCACATGTTATGGAGCTTTAGTACAGAAAACAAAGAAAGGAGATCATCCAGGGGTAGTGTGCACTACATTGTTGTAGGCAAACTCTACCTGTGCTAGTGCATGATCCCACTGTTTAGGCCTATCCACTCAGATACTCCAGATCAGATTACTCAACATCAAGTTCACCATTTCTGTCTGGTCATCAGTTTGGGGATGTGTTGTGCTACTAAACTGCAATGACGAGTCAAACACCCTTGATAAAGTCCACCAAAATGCCCTAGAAACTTACTATCACGATAAAAAATGATAGTCTTTGGCATACTATCAAGCGGACAACTTTTATCAAAAATAATCTTGCTACTCTGCTTGCATCAGCAGTCCTCTTGCATGCAATGAAATGCTCCATCTTGGAGAACCTGTCAACCATAACAAAAAAGAATCCACACTTCGTTGTGTACGAGGCAGGCCAAGTATGAAGTTCATAGATAGATCATCCCAAATGTTCTCCGAGACTGGAAAAGGTAAGTATAACCCCTTATTCTGTGCCTTCCCTTTAAACATCTAGCAGATATAGCACTTCCACACCATCCACTCCATGTCTGGTAGACATACCTCTCCTCTATTACAGATCTTATCATGCCCAAAATGTCCAGCCAGCTCTTGATAATGGATGTCACGAATAAGCTTCTCCCTCAAGGAAGATTTTGGGATGCACAACTGATTTCCCTTCTAAAGAAAACCATCCAATAAATAATAATCATGAAAAGTATGAATAGAAACACACTGTTGCCAAATATCTTAGAAGTCAGAATCTATAGGATATAATTCCCTGAGCAAATCAAACCCATAATCTCCTGCTTGAGCACCACTAATAGATGAGCCCTCTGACTCAGCGCATCTGCCACCTTATTCTACGCCTCAGACTTATAACCCAACTTGTAAGGAAATTTCTAGAGAAACTGTGTCCACCTTGCATGCACATCCTTGCTGATATGTTTTTGGCTGCTTAAATGTTTAAAAGCATCATGATCAGAATAAATAATGAACTCCTTACCAATCAAATAATGCTGCCAAGTCTTCAAAGCGCACACCACAACTTAAAACTCCTTGTCATAAGTGGTCCACTTGCGTCTCGCATCACTAAGCTTCTCATTGTAAAATGCAACGGGATGCTTCCTCTGAGACAGAACTCCACAGACTCCAACTACACTAGCATCACACTCCACTTCAAACAAATCATCAAAGTTTGGCAACGTCAATACCGAAGCAAAGTACATCTTCTATTTTAGCAAGTTAAAACTTGTTTCAGTTTCCTCCCCCCATCAGAATTTTTCTTTTTTAGACATTCAGTAATAGGTGTAGCGATAGAAATAAAATCTTGGATAAAGCTTCTATAAAAAGTTGCCAACCTATGAAAACTCCTCACCTCCGACACTGTTTTTGGGGAAGGCCATTCTTGGATAGCCTTAATCTTTGGCTCATCAACATGAATCCGATAACCACTTATGACAAATCCCAGAAATATTAGCCTGGGTGTTAGGAAGCTGCACTTCTTCAAATTAACAAACAACTTACTTTCCTGCAGATCTGTTAGTACTTTCCGAAGATGCAACAAATGATCTGACTCTGAACGACTATAAATCAAAATATAATCAAAATAGACTACCACAAACTTCACGATGGAAGGTTTCAATAACTGATTCATGAGACGCATAAAGGTACTCGAAGCACTGGATAGCCCAAATGGAATCACCATCCACTCAAACAGCTCCTCCTTGGACTTGATCGTCGTTTTTCACTCTTCTCCAAGTCTAATCCAAATTTGATGATATCCACTCCTTAGATCAATTTTGGAGAATATCATCGCTCCATACATCCAACCGCAGAATAGGAAACCGATAACCAATAGTAATTTTATTAATGACCTAGCTATCAATGTACATCCTGCAACTCCCATCAGCCTTTGGAGTTAGCAAGGCTGGAACTGCACATGGACTCATGCTCTCCCTGATATGTCCCTTGTACAACAACTCCTCAATCTTCTCCCGCAGTACCTCACTCTCTTGGGGACTCATCCTGTCATGCTGCAGATTAGGTAGACTTGCCCTCGAGATGAAATCAATGTGATGCCGGATGTCTCACATGGGCGGAAGCCTCTCTAGTAGGTCTTCTGGGACTACATCATTAAACTCCTCCAATAAGGGCTGGACAACCTCAGGCACTCCTGGTTTTACATCTTCAAAATTCAGGACCGGTTTTGCCACCATTGCGTAAAACTCCCCCGCTTCCTGAATTGCTACTGACATCTCCTGACTTGTCTTGACTATGGTCAATGTCCGCCGCTCCATTTTAGAAGCTTTGGGACATCTCGCTTTTCTGAATGCTTTCAACAAGAACCTTTTCCCTTCTTTCTCCAACCGATAAATATTTTCTAGCATGTTATGAATGGTTGTTGCATCAAATTTGCAAGGTCTACCCAACAATAAGTGACAAACATCCATATCCACTACATCACAATAAATCTCATCAGTATACAAATCAATGGAAAAAGGAATCTTACACTGTTTGATTACCCGAATTTTGTTCACAACCTTGATCCACCTAATGGTATATGAGTTAGGATGTCGCTCTATCTACAAACCCAACCGTTGCTCTACATCTCGACTAATGATGTTCTCGCAACTGCCACTATCAATAAGCACATCAAATAATTGGGTTGAGATGGTACACCAAGTGCGAAACAAGTGGTGTTGCTGTGATGACTCCTCCTGTTTTGGGCTCTACATCACCTTCTAGATGACAAAATTTGCTGCCTCATAATCGTCCTCATCACCATCTAGACTGCTGCTAATCTCCCCATCATCATCCTCCTTCTCAGCTAGATTTATGCCCATGCTTCGACAATCATAAGAGAGATGACCAACTTCTCTACACTTATATCACTTCTTCCATCGAGGTTTGACATAGGGGTTAGGGTCCGCTACTACCCTTGGTGCCTCCCATATCTTGGTCTTTCCTGCGACCTTATCTTCTCTCTAATTCTGGAATTTACATTTGGCCAACTTCTCCACTATAAGCCTCTCTACTAACTTATCCACTGCCTCTCTTCCTGGGTTTGTAAATTCTAAGTACCTCCTGTTTGTGAAAAGAACTCGGGATGGTTATCTTTTAGAAAAATCGTTTTTGCCCTTATGGCCAAATTTTGTGCTCTCATCATGTCATAGATCACCTACACTCTAATGTCCTTGCGAATTGTCAGCTTAAAACTATCTAGGAACTTTGCCACTTGCTGATCCTTTGTCTCCGACAGTTCATTACGCTTTGACAGCCTCATAAACTCCACTGTGTACTTTGAAATAGATCTTGTTCCCTACTGCAACCTCTGGTATTTCTAGAACAGGAATTGTTTATAGTCCGGTGGAAGGAAATCTGACCGAATTAATGCTCTCATCCTCAACCATGTTTGGATCTGGGCAAGCCCTTCTCTCTGCCTCCTATGCTATAGCCTCTCCCACCAAGCAGACACTCCTTCTTTCAGCCAACATGCCACCAGTCCGACACGTTTCCTCTAAGGGATATCCATATATCCGAAGAAACGTTTCACATCATTCAACCAATCAAGGACACCCTCAACTCCCAGACAGCATTGAAGGGTGGAATATCCACCTTAATCTAATAATCTGAGCTCCAGTCACGCTCATCCATGTCATCAAAGTAGTCTAGAAACTCCTTCTCTTCGTCATCCGCTTCTCTTATCTCTTAGCAGGCTGGCGAGAGAGTGAATCCTCCCAATCTCTTGCCCCACCGTCATTTCAATCCCTGATGACGCCCACAAATAGGTTATGAATTTGAGTAATGATCTCCTCAAAGTGCTCCTCTATACGCCACATATGGAAATCCAGTTTCTCCCCAAGCCACTGCTCAATTCGTTGCTCCCAGGCTTGTAACGCCACTCTGGCATTGGGTGAATGCCCAATCCTATGATCACCGTCCTTAAGACCACTACCTCCTAGTTTTGTAAGGTCAACCACAAAGTAGGCGATTTAAACATGGCTTTCATACCACCTGACATAACAAGCTACCATAAGATAAACTAAAGTAGAACACGTCTAGCCTTAGGAAGATAATTTGGACTCATCCAAAAGAGAAAACTCTGAATTGTATTCATATTGAATGCATAATACAATGAATAGAGGCTTAATATAGCTTTAGAAAATCCTAATTCGAAAAGAGAAAGAAATCCTAGAATAATAAAGAAAGGAAAAACATAGTAATTTTATGTTTGATATACTGTAGACCCCAAACGGATAATCATAGAACAATTTATGGCCTCAAGAAGTTGGGCTTTCTTTTATGTATGGATTTCTTCTTTCGATCTTCCCAATCCATAAACTCCTCGACTATATGCTCCACGTCACTTTTGAAATGCTACTACAGCGAGCCACATAGTCAACAGTACCTGCTTCCTACTGAATTTGTTGATTCCCAGCCACTTATAGTTCCTGAGGAGGTCTTGAACACTCGTATTCTTAAGCAAAATGGCAAAATTGTTCAGTAATTTTTAATCCGATGGCAAAATCAATCAATAGAAGATGCTACTTGGGAACTTGTCCATGAGTTAATTCAAGACTATCCTGCTTTTAACTTTGATGGCAAGGTTGGTCTTAAAGGGAAAGGTATTGATGCAGGCCCAAGCACTAATGGAAGCCTAGCCTAAGAACCAACCAGTCGTAGGACTTCTAGAATCCTTACAAAACCCCTTAGGCTCAAGGATTACATTTTCGAATAATTTGTAAGACAAATTATATTATTTGCTCGGTATTTTGTTATGATGGTGTATGTGGTTGTTATGCCACCTCACTTAAGTTTGCTAGAATCTTTTTTATCTAAATAATTGTTATGAGCAAATGAGGGATGAGAAAGACCAATATTTTCCCTTTCTACTCTGTTCTCTCTTTGTATTTATTCTACTTCTTTTGTCATATTCTTTCTGCCCTTTCGATCCCCTATATTATGTGCTTTGAGTAATACCAAAGGCCCTCATTAGTTTGTCCTATTATCAAGCCATTTAAAGCATAAACACCAAAATGCATTACTTTATCTATTGTCTAGGGAGCCTTATAGACAAGCTTTGTTAGAAAA
>JAOSBN010041782.1:0-15328 GCA_027563595.1 Erythroxylum suave
CCCCCCCCCCCCCCAAATTGTTTTAGTTTTCAACTTGTAAAATATTTACAATTAGATTCTTCATAGGAATGATCTTAACTCTTCACTAACTACATATTTTATTACTAGAGTTGGTATTAATTCAGGTTCAGGTATAAGTGATGGATTGATCTCTGTTTCTTGAGAATTAATTTAGCTATTTTAGTTGATTATGCATGATTGAGTTACGAATTTTTTGTCTCATTTATTTTTGTGGTTTCTGAGCTGAACGGATGTAATAGAATAACCAAACTTTGCATCACTTTTAGTATTAAATGAAAGGCTGAGAGGAGAAGTTTAATATGGAATAAGAAACTATGGATGTTTAGGTTAAGAACTAGAAATATATTAACTTAAGTGGTAATTAATAGTCGGGTTTCCATAATTAATTTGGATAATAACTTGTGGAATATGAAAGTTATATTTGTTTATTATTCGAGTTGATTTAATACCCAACTGTTAATTTTATAAGACAACTATCCAATCATTTCCCTTTAATCATGCATAGAAGATTAAATTAATGAAATTAATTCTCAAGAGTCTTCCATTTCAATTAAGCTATTCGTCTTTGCTTTCAGTTGATTCCATTTACTTTTTAATCTATTTTGTGATTTTCTTTAAAGCCTTCACTCAAAAACAATATAGAATGTTTATGAATGCATTTTTTATTTTTTCTTTTATTCGAGCTTAATTTAATTGGACCAATTCTACTTCCATGGGAGACGACCCTAGGTATTCAACTATAACTACCTTATATACTTGCGAGTAGAATAGCCTTAGGCTTTTAGAACTTTTTAAGCACAACAAGTTTTTAACGTCGTTATTAGAGAGGTGTTTAGATTTTAAACTTGAATTAATTTTGATTTTTTTATTTGCTCAAGTGATTTTGATTGTTTATGTTTATTCATGCATGCGTGTTTTATTATGTTATTTTGTTAATGTGTTTTGTAATTTTTTATTAATTTAGTGCTATCTATAGTTAGTTTGTGCTAGGTAGGAGGACTTTAGGTAGTGAATTCACTTGATTTATGCTAAGAAGGAGATCTTTGGATGGTGAAGCCATCCTTTCTATTGATAACACACATTGAAGACGAAGACCTCAAGGGGACTCTGAAGATAATCGTGAGGAACCCAAATGTGAAGATCAAGTGAATAACCACAAGATAGGTGAAAGGTAGTTGCTAAAGAAGGAGTACGCCAAAACAGTAATTAGTACTGAGACGTTATGTATATGTTTGGGAGAGGCAACTAGAAGTTATGAATTGAAAAGCCTCCACTACAACATGCTGCTATCTTTCTATGAGGTTCCTAATGAAGATAACTTAAACTTCATTCGAAAATTCTATGCCACTCTCCAAACCTCTCTGTTGGATAGATTAAATGAAGATCAACTCAGAATGAGATGTTTCCCATATATATTGAAGGATTGGGCTAATGTTTCCCATATATATTGAAGGATTGGGCTAATGCATGGTTGATGACCTTTCCTTCCAAGTCTTTGACTACATAGGAGGAGATGTACAATAAATTCATGGGAAAGGTCTATTCCCATCAAAAGACATCTGAGTTGTGCACCAAGATAGCTACCTTCACTCAAATGGAGGGAGAACCATTCCACAAGATATGAGAATGCTTTAAGCTCTTAGTGATATAAAGTCCACACCATCATTTTCCGCTTCACATGCTAAACCAATTCTTTTATGATAGGTTGCTGCAGTAGTGCTTGTAAATGATGGATAATGCAACAAAAGGAGCTGTAGGAGAGAGGACAGTCAAAGAAACATATGAAATATTCAAAATGTTGGGGGTTAATTCTCAACAAAAGAGCGTGAGGGAAAGAAAAGATGGAGTTTATGAAGTGAACTTGAATCAAGAATTGGTTATGTAGTTAGTTAAGTTAACGAGGTATGTAAAGATAGTAACTACGAAACTACCCCAGAACGTTCCAAATCAAGAAATGTGTGGTATATGTGGAACTTATGGTTATGGAGTGAATGTTTGATACTAACTACGAAACTACCCCAGAACGTTCCAAATCAAGAAGTGTGTGGTATATGTGGAACTTGTGGTTATGGAGAGAATGTTTGTATTTATTTTTATAAACCTTTGGATAGGGAAGAACAAGTTAATTCACTTAACAGTTTTCAACCAAGGGATTGAAATCATCCATACTCGAAAACCTACAACCCTAGTTGGAGAAACCACCCCCAATTTCTCTTAGAAGACCAATAATCTACATATGCAATCTTAACCACATTATCATAATTTTTAGAGGTCATACTTTTTCAAAGGGCAATCCTAAAATGACAACCTACTGAGAGAAAAGCATGAATGCATTCATTTAGGTCACAACTGAGAATCAAGAAATGAATAATAAGAGATTTGACTCCTTCGAAGCATCTATAAAGAGGATTGAGACTTAAGTAGGGCAACTTGCAACTGAAATGCATAACAAACAAAAGGGAAGGTTTCCTAGTTAACTCAAGCAAGCCCAAGCAACTATTGTTTTAAGAAGTAGTAAAGTGATTAACAATCATGTTGAGTTTCCTTCTAAGTTGTCTAATACTTATAATCAAGAGAAGGAAAGCCTCACCAAAGATAAAGATTAGCATAATAAGAAAAGCAATGGGAGAAACTCTTTAAGTCACATTCAAAAGGGTAAATAACTTAAGCATGACACCAAGGACAATGAAGGAAAAAAAGGCACAAGGCGATAGATCCTTATCAACTACCAATTCCATATCCAAGTCACCTTAAGGAATCGAAACAAGATGAGCAGTTTTCCTATCTATATTGCATGCTTTCTAAGGCCAATGGTAATATTCCCTTGTTAGATGTGATTAGGAACATTCTAGCTTATATCAAGTTCTTCAAGGAACTAAGCACCAAAAAATGAAAGTTTAAGTCTAACAAAAAGGAAGTAGCAAGTACAATTCTGCAACCACATTTACCCTAAAATTTAATGTTATATGGAGAAACATACTTCAATTATGCATGATTGTCCCCCTCCTACAAACTAAATCGTTGGAAATAGGGAAACACTAATAAAATAATTTTAGGTTGCAAAGATTATAGCTCAATTGTTGTTATCTCTTTGCAATCTCCTTAATAAAATTAATTAAGTCTTAAATAACAAGAAATTAAAGTCCTCGAGTGGTCTGAACCTTCTTGATATGATGAAGCTCTATAGGTGCAAACAGATGTGTACCATTTGTTCATGTGAAGAAGTGCTTCTCAATTGTTATAATAATGCTAAAAAAAGATAAATAAATAAATATAAATAGAAAAATGATAGGATTGAATTATCTTATATTTTCTATGTATTTCCATGTTACTTCAATCATATTTTCAAGATAAAAAGCTTAATTTGTGTTGATTGCTAGGTTGGATATATCGATATATATTTGAGACCAAAAAGACAAGATTCTAAAGAAAATTGGAGAACAAATGTTTAACAAAGAAAAGACACAAAACGAAAAGAGATTATAGCTTGTTGGTGGCGGTAAAACAAAAATGGAGACATAAAGAAAAGAATGTGAGATGCTTAGATTATGGTGAGGAGCAAAGCATGCAATAGGTGGATAAATGTTGAACAAAACAGCAACGTAAAGGCATTTGCCCAAGCTTAAAATGGCATGCAAACAGTTGGTGAACTAGCCCAAAACGACAACTAAGAGACATGAACTAGGAGAAAATGATGCAGTCATAAAGAATGTTGGAAGGATGTGTTATACACTTTATGGAAACGCAGTCAATTTTTGTGTTTAATGAAAATAAAAATGATAGCAGACATTGACATTAAATGAAGGAGGACACGTCGATGTTTTAGGAAGACAGAATGAGGGTTTGGCGTGTAAAGTAGGCTTAGACTAGAAACCTTGAAATTAATTTTTCCGATCAAACGCACAGTGAAGAGATAGGGAGCTACGTAGCTGGAGTGGTGATAGAGAAATAGAGAAGAGTTGGACTGGTGTTTGAGAAGAGTGGAAGTGATAGTGAAGTGGACTAAAAACCATGAAGTTTGTTTGTCACATCATGAACAGTAGATAAAAGAAGAAGGTTGCGGCGGTGAGAAGGTTTCGATAGGGATGTTAATAGGGTTAAAGCATTTTTCCAGGATAGATTAATGAAGGGGTAAACGTCTCGATGCCGGTTTGGAGGTGACTTTGACACCAATAACCTGGGTTAAGTGTATTTTCTTCTTTCTGTTGTTTCTTTCTCTCATTAGGAATTGATTGTGTTATCCTATGTTAATTGATTTGGGTTTTAGGTATGGATAATTAGATTTTCGTTATTGTTCAGTTATTTGTATATAAACCAATAGGGTATTGTGAAAGGATGATTTTAATGTGTTCATTGAATCATTAATCATTTGATTGCATACCTATTGCTAGAATTTCAATATAATTTGTAATTGTTATGTTAAAATTCATGTGTAGCGACTGATGATTCGTAATCATTAGGAATAACATAACCTAGGTTAAATGATGCATCATATGTGGTTATTGCCTTTATTAATCAATTTTCCTAGTTCATAATGCTACTGCCTAATTAAATCTAGAGATGGTATCCTAGGTTATTCGATTGTTAGGTTTAATTAATCATCATATCTTGATTAAACAAAACTTAAGAGAAAAATTAGGTTAATTATTAACCTACAATAAATAGTTGCTAGGAGAGGTTTGAGAACAACAAATCATTGAAATGTGCTTAATTAAGGTGTACGCTGAGATTGAAACAAAAAACTAGATCCCTACTGAATTCCCCAATTTTATCATTTTTTGCATGTTTTCTTTAATTTGTTTTTTAATTAGTCTAGCTTCATTTTATTTTTTATTTTAAAATTGAAAACCCCCCAATTACCTAAA
The DNA here is from genome assembly GCA_027563595.1 of Erythroxylum suave. Taxonomy (NCBI): domain Eukaryota; kingdom Viridiplantae; phylum Streptophyta; class Magnoliopsida; order Malpighiales; family Erythroxylaceae; genus Erythroxylum; species Erythroxylum suave. The sequence goes on from JAOSBN010041782.1 coordinate 4,887, forward strand.
CATTAATTAATTTCATTTCATAAGCTAACCGAACACTCTTTGTGGGATCGACCTAAACTCACTACTGCTATGGTAGTAGTCTAGTTATTTTATTTTGGCTAGCGTTACGACGTGTATGTAAAAAAAATTAATGACTTTGTTAAAGTTATTTATTTCCTCATTAATAATATTAAAAAGTTGGTGAGCAATTAATATCAATGTATATGTGTATATATGTGAATTCCATTACTAAATTTTGATCTTGTTACAAATCTCACTCATTAATTAGGAAAGCATGCCTTTTTTTAAAAAAAAATAAGTACATTTATTGAAGTAAAATTAAGTATTACTCTTGTTTAAATAGTTTAAACATATGTCTAGACAATGATCCAAAACCTTAAGTGAACAACTTCATTACAAAAAGAACATTATAAGCATTTTAGGACCAGATCATAAGGATAGCTTATAACATAGGTGATATATCATAAGTGAGTTCTTGAGCTAAATGAACCATTAAAATTGTAGGGATGAGTTTGCTCTAGTTCCTTCTAAAAATTGTTCAATTCCTTTCCCTCTAAATTAGGTGTACTAGCATTCTAAACCCCATCTGAATAATTTCCTATCTCCTCTACATTATATATAAAATTCTAATGCCTATATAAGTGTTCCTGACTAGTGTATACGAGTGAATTAAAGATTAAGGAGGTTAAGAATATTATTCAATAAATTTGAAGAGTATTCACGTTCAAATAATTACTATTTGTGATCAGTAAGTTATCGTACATAAAGCAAATCTAAAGCTAGCAATAGGAAATTTAAGCTTATCATTTGTTCAAGCATTCCAGAGATCATCAACCGTGAAAAAAAAAGAATGTTATAGAGTAATATTAGAGTCCTAAACAAGCTTGAACCATTCATTAGTTATAAAAGGACCTAAAAGAAATCTCTTGCAATAAGTAATAGAAAAATTCAAAGATTTATCCTACATCCTTAGATAGAATATGCTCTAAGCTAATTAAGAGGGTAATTCAGCTTATCACCTATAATGTCTTCAAATCCTCTAATAGAGTGGAAAGGATAACACCAACTATCATCCATGATAAGCAACTACAACTTTTTACAAGCAAGAACGATTATTTTAAAGGACAAAAATCCTGAATTTGTATAAGGGTCACAATCTATGCCAATTATCAAACCAGAAGTCAATTCCTTCACCACTACATATCTTAAGCTTCAAATAAGGCTATTTCATATCCTTTAAATGAAAATTTTGTAGAAAGATTCAATGGAATTTTGGTTAATGCTAACAATCCATATATCATCCTTTTTTAATAAATAAATGTGGATATATTTCACATAAAGCTTCTCTTTATCAGTACAAAGCTTTCATAAACTTTTAGCTAGTAGAATCATACTCATTTTTTAACTGAAGTTACTTCCAAACCTTTATGTTGTATTGGCAAATAAATATTGGTCCATCAAAATTATTAACTCTAAGCTTATTACTTGTCCTACTCCAAATAAAGTCTCTGATTAGCTTATCTATTATTTTCATTACACCTTTTGGAAGTGCCAAATGAGAGCAAAAATATATGTAGATGTTATTTAAAATAAAAATAGTGAATTGCGACCTCGATTCGAAAAATAAGAATCTATTAAAGCACAAATACAATCTTCCTAAGGTGGAGCAGATTCAAGAGGAGCAGTCAGCTGCATTGAGCCTCCTAGTTGAGATTAAAACTTCAAGATATTTAAATAGGGGGCTAGTAGTGGTTAATTTCCAATAATTATATCCTTGTATTTACATTTATGTTTTATTTTTATTTTCATTTTATTAATTTTTATACGCCTTAGAGAACTTACTATTAGAATAGTTCACACCGCCTCATGGGATCGACCCCTCTTTTACTACAATTCAAGCCTTTACACTTATGTATGTTGAGGGTTTTAATTAGATTAAAACTTAACAAGTTTTTGGTACAGTTTTCGGGAAAGTGTCGAATTAGTTTAGTTCTAGTAGCTTAAGGCCTTTTTACCCTCTTTTGTCTATGCAATTGCATGGACACAAGAGTTACTAGAAGTTTGAATTAGATAGCTGAAATGTTAGAACTTGACATCACTCATCTAGAATGTGTCATTAAAAGAGCTCGACAAGAAAAGGAAATTCTGGAAGTAACCATGGCTGAAGAGTTCGATAAGGGAGCGAATTAAGAAGAACAACAAAGAACCCTCATCGATTTCATGAGGTTATGCAGCTAATCAAGGCGTCACGACACCACCTATCTAAGTAACTTCATTTGAAATAAAATTGACTTTACTGAACATGCTGTAGCAAAACATATAATTCTATAGATTGACCAATGAGGATCCAAATGCACACATTGTGAATCTCCTCGAGGTACGTGATTCCTTCAGATATCATCGTCAAAAGAGTTTGTTAGAATGAGGCCCTTCCCTTTTACATTAATGGATAGATCTAAAGCTTGTTATCACTTACTCAATCTCATAAACATTACGAATTAGGAATAATTGGTGAAAGCCTTTTTAGATAAACACTTCACCTTCATCAAAACCATAAAGATAATTAAGGAGAGTACAAACTTTCTGCAGAATGATGGGGAATCACTTTAGAGGCATATGATAAATATAAGAACTTGCAAAGAAGGTGTTCATATCATAACTTACCTAAGGAATTCTTTTTGCAAACCTTTTATACTGGAGTGAACCCACCTACGTAAGGCACTATTGATGCAGCATCAAGAGGATCGTTGATGAGAAAGACAGTGGATGAGATCGAGAAGTTACTAGAGGAGATGGCTATCAACAGTTGTCTATGAATGAGTGAAAGAAGTAGACAACACATACTTGTCTGAGAATAGAAGGGAATTATAATTGTCGATCAAATGACTAAAGTGCAAGTAAAGATCGACAATCTAACTCGATAGCTAAATAATATGAAGGCCTCTTCCTTAGCTCTTATTAAATCTAATCGGCAAAAATGTGAGCTGTGTGGGCAATTAGACCACGATATCATTGATTGTTTCTTGATAAAGGCTCATGAAGCAAAACAAGTGAATTAAATGGCAACATAATATAGTCAAGGAGGGGGAAACAACCCCTATTTAATAACTTACAATCTTAGGTGAAAGAAGCACCCTAACTTTTCCTGGTTTAACAATACAAGAGGCCAGTTCAAACCCGAAGGGCCTCTAGGATTCTAGTAGGAAAAACCAATTCCATGGATGCTAAATTGGATAAAATCTTGGATAATCTTGGAAGCTTAGATGATGGTAAAAAAGATTTGGAAGGTAGATTTGAACAAGTAACAAAGAACCATGTCTTTGCTATCTATAATTTGGAGATTCAAATGAGCCAATTGATAAGTATCTTATTGGCACAAAATGCAGGGAGTATCCCAAGCACTCAGAGCAAAATCAAGGGAACCACTAAAAGCTATTATACTTCGAAGTAAGAAGGAACTTGAACAACCCATAAAGACAAAAGTTGCAAACCATCCTCTTATTGAGAAAGATATAGAAAAGGACAAAGATGTGAACATGAGCAAATACCCTCCCTATATTACTCCTCTACCATATTGACCCAAAGTTCCATATCCTTAATGAGACAAAAGATGAAACTGGATGCACAATTTACAAAATTCATAGAGAAATTAAAGACGTTGCAAATTAATCTTTCATTTTCCAAGGCTTAGAACACATGCCCAAATATGCTAAGTTTTTTAAGGACATATTATTGAAGAAGTGTACTTAGGAAGATAACCAAACGACAGCTTTAATAGGCACCTGTAGTTCAATAGTAACCAACCAGATGCCATATAAGCTGAAGGATCCAGGAAGTTTCACAATACACTATGTAGTTGGCGAATTTGAATTCATAAAGTTTCATTGCAATTTAGGGGCAAGTATCAATCTTATGCACTTGTTGATCTTTTGGAAATTGGGGCTTCGCAAGGTTAAGCCAACATTAATGTTAATTCAGCTGGCTAATCAATCTATTAAAAGACTGTTTGAAGTGATGGAAGACGTTTTGATGCAAGTTCATTATTCCTATGGACATTGTGGTTTCAGACTTTGAGGAGGATAAGAACTATCTACTGATTCTTAGGTGAACTTTGTTAAACATAAGAAAAGCATGAATTATGCCTATGAAGGAAAATTAACATTTCACATTGGTGAAGATTAACTAGAATTTGATATGAAAAACTTCACAAAGAATCCAAAGGAAAGCAACATATATATGAAAATTGAAATTATGAATGCAAGTATGCAAGAATAAGTAGAGAATTATGTTGTAGAAGTAAAGTCAACTGAAGTGAAGATAAACAATGATCTTGAGAATATGAACAACACTAAGTTTGAAGGAGAGGATGTAATGGAGTAATCAAGTGTTCAAACTCACAAGACATATTAGTCCAAACCGAAGAACCTATTCCACCCTCCACAAAGTAATTACCCACTTTAGAGCTTAAACCTTTACCTACACATTTCAAATATACCTTTCTAGGTGAAGGTCAAATGTTACTCATCATCATTTCTAATCAATTGGATGGGAACCAAGAAAGTAAGGTGGTAGAGGTTATCAAGAAGCGAATCAAAGCCTTAGGATGTTAGATAACCAACATTCGAGAAATAAGTCCTAATGTTTGTATGCAACGAATAAACCTTGAAGAAGGATGTAGAGTGGTGAGAGAACGTGAATGTAGGCTAAACCCTAACATGAAAGAAGTGGTCAAGAAAGATGTATTTAAACTTTTAGATGTGGGAATAATCCCATATTCGATAGTGAATAGGTCAATCTGGTACGGTGTGTACCAATGAAGGGTGGAATGATTGTAATGGAGAGCAAAAATGGGAAATTAATTTCAACAAGAAGAGTCACGAGATGGAGGGTGTATATAGATTATTGTAAACTTAACAAGGTGACAAAAAAGGATCATTTCCCTCTCCCATTCATAGATAAAATGATAGAAAGAGTGGTTAGTCATTTATTTTATTACTTCTTGGATGGTTATTTGGGGTACAATTAGATTTTCATCTACCCTAATGACCAAGAAAAGGCCACGTTCACATGACCTTATGGTACCTTTGCATACAGACAGATGCCTTTCAAATAATGCAATGCCTTAGTGACTTTTCAAAGGTGTGTGATATTTATCTTTGCAAATATGAGTAAGGATATAATGGAAGTTTTATTAATGATTTTTTTGTTTTTCGAGATTCTTTTGAAATGTGCCTAACCAATTTAGACAGGTACTCTAAAGATGTGAAGGGCCACACTTAGTATTGAATTAGGAAAATTGTTAATTTATGGTGTAGGAGGGGATAGTGCTAGGGCGCAAGATTTTTCAACATGGATTCAAAATGGATAGAGCAAAAACAGAGGTTATAGAGAAACTTCCAACTCCAACCAACATTAAGGGAGTGTGAGGATTCCTAGGTCATGCTGGATTTTATCATCGCTTCATTTGAGATTTCTCATAGATTGCAGGACCTTTGATAAACTTGTTAGTGAAGGATGTGGCCTTCCTTTTTGATGATAATTGTTTATTCGCATTTAATCAATTAAAGGAAGCATTAACATCAGCTCTAACCTTGACACCACCTGATTGGAAACTCTCGTTTGAAGGCATATGTGATGTAAACAACCAAGATATTGGCTGCGTATTAGGTTAAAGAAACGATAAAAGGTTGCGTGCGATATACTACACAAGTAAGACCCTCACAAGACCTCAACTTAACTACGCCACAATAGAAAAAGAACTACTCATTGTGGTGTATGCATGTGATAAGTTTTAGTCATACATTCTAGGGTCACAAGTGTTCATATTCACTAGTCATACTGCTTTAAAATATCTTTTTTACAAGAAAGACGAGAAATCGAAATTTATTCAATGGGTACTCCTCTTATAGGAACTTGATATCAAAATGCGAGATAACAAAGGAGTGAAAAATGTGGTCACAAACCATTTATCATGTTTAGAAGAAGGGGAATATAGGCAAAGTGATGATATTAATGAGAAATTCCATAATGAAACCTTGATGTCACTTAACAACCTGTCGACACCATAGTTTGTATCAAAAATAATTTGCCAGTGGTAAACTCCCCTTTGATTTATTGTATCAACAGAGGAAACGGTTCTTGCATGAATGCAATAGGTGTCTATGTGACAAAACAATCTTATACCGATCATGTGTTGATATTTTAGTAAGACGATGCCTTCTAGATGAAGAAATGTTAGATATATTAACACATTGTCACAAAGCTCAATACACTAGCCACTATGGAGTAAACAAAATAGCAATTTGAGTACTCGAATGTAGATTTTATGGGCTGTATTTCTTCAAGTGCATTCAAGCTTTCGTGGCATAGGGCAATTGCTATCAATGAGTAGGTAACATCTTTAAAAGAGATGAGATGCCTTTATCTAACATTTTGGAAGTTGAAGTCTTCGATGTATAGGGCATCAACTTTGTGGGCCCTTTTCCATCCTCCATAGGGAACATATACATTCCAGTGGGGGTAGATTAGGTATCTTGTTGGGCTGAAGCCATGGAATCTCCAACTAATGATGGGAAGGTTATACAAAAGTTTATAAAAAGATTATTTAACCGGTTTAGAGTGCCACGAAATATAATAAGTGATGAAGGAGTACACTTCTACAGTAGATCATTTGATGCCCTCCTAAAAGGATACAAAGTCCACCATCGAGTCACTACTCTTTATCACCCATAAACGAGTGGACAAATAGAGGTCATGAATCGAGAGCTGAAACAAATTCTAGAAAAGATGGAGAATAGCTCTAGGAAGGACTGGGCATTAAGGTTAGATGATGCTTTATGGGCTTACATAATTGCATTTAAAACACCCATTAGAAGAACTTCGTTCAGACTTATTTATGATAAGGCTTGTCATTTGCTTGTGGAGCTAGAGCATCAAACATATTGGGCAGTGCTTCGATTGGAAGCAAACAGGTGAAAAATGACTCCTGCAATTAAATGAACTTAAACAGCTTCGTTCCAATATATATGAAAATACTAAACTTTACAAGGATAAGATGAAGGGATAGCACGAATCTCATATTAAGTAAAAGGAATTCAAGGTAGGAGATGTAATCTTGCTATACAATTCAAGGATGAGGTTATTTCCAAGGACACTTAAATTACACTAAAGTGGACCTTTTACAATAATCCAAGTGTTTTCTCATAAAGCCCTTGAATTGGAAAATTCAAACAAGGGGACCTTTAAAGTTAATGGGCATTGTTGCTAACCATATCTCAGAGGAGTGATTTCCAAGGAAAACGACGTAACTTCCTTCCTTTCAAACAATTGAACATGCTTCCAAGGATGCAAGGTCAATCTAATGACCCTAAATTAGCACGTTTAATAGTTATATTTAAATTTTTGTGAAGCTAGATTTGTTTTCAATTCTATAATAAGTTAGAATGGGTTGAATCACTAATTATCTAACTCTCTTGAATCCCTTATAAGATAGGAAAACACTGTTGGTATTAAGCAGATTTGGTCACGACACTATCGCCATCACCACTTCGGTTACTATGACGAGTTCTATACTCTAAATCTTGTCTCTTATTTTAATATTTTTCAATTGTCTCAAGTTTCTCTCTTCTCACATTAAGGACAATGTGTTATCCAAGGGTGGAGAGGGATGTGTGCATGTATGCTTTTATTTTACATGTGAATTTTACATATTGTATGTTAGTTTTTTTTAGGTTGCATGATGTGATTCATTCAAATGTGTCAATGGCTAGGACTTAATAGAATTGATTTAACTTTGAACATATTATTTTAGGTTAAGAAGATTTATTAGCTCATGACATTAATGATAGGTTACTTTGTTAAATATACATGTTAATTAAGTGCCTATTTGGTTTAGTTTTTAGAGGGTGAAAAAGCACTTTTTTCACCACAAAAGCTATTTTTAAGAAAAATGAGTGTTTAACCATAAAATCCAAAAGCACTTTTGTAATTAAAATGGCTTGTTTAGAAGTTAAAATACAACTTTTTAAGAAGCTCAAATTTTGAGCTTTTCAAAAAAGCCCCTCATTTTAGCTTTTCCGAGTAGACTTTTTTCCGTCATTTACAGTTATAACACAAACATGCACCTTTTATGTATTGTTAGGTTTTCACTTTCCTTCACCATTACAAAGAAGAGCGAAGCCTTCTCATTTTTATCTCTATTTTTCGTTTCTTTGTTTTCCAATATCATTCCATCGAAACGATCTCCAATACCCATCACTCTCCCTCATTTCTCTCTAAACTTTCTCAAATTCTTTTTTTTTGCAAAAAAGTTATTTGAATGAACCTACCGACCGATCACGTATTGCAAGTTAGGCTATGGTTGCTCCTTTCCCTAATAAATTTCAACGTTGTTGTCTGTACAACTTGGTGTGTCTTAGATCTCCTTTTCCCATGTTTATTATTTATTCCTTTTTTATCGAGAAAATATTTTGTTTTTTAGATGTGTGATTAGTTTTTTTATTTTTTGATAATATTGGGTTGAACAACATAGTTGATCTTCCTTAATGGGGTTTATGTTGAATGCAGATGATTCGTATTGTCAATAGTTTTCATCCCAAAAGCCAAATATGATTCTTTGGTTTTTTCAGCTATTCCATTGGAATCGTTTCCCCTATTTATTCAACGTTCAAGGCCATTGAGAACAGAGATTACTTTAAGCAAAATAAATGGCTTCTCTATTGGACAGGTTAGTTATGTCTCTTAATTCATGAATGCCACATATTTTTCTTTGTTCTCATTAGCATGAAGGTTCTTTAATTTCTTTCAAGCATCATTCTATATATAGAATTCGTACAATTTAAGTTTTTCATCAACGAGTCTTTTACTACTTGAACTTGTGAGTATGGATACATTGAATTTTGAGGAAACATATTCTATTTCATCACGTTAATTTTTTTTTTATTTATAGTCCCTTATTGTGCAACTCATGAGCATATTAAAGAAAAGGAAAGGGTATTGGTGTTTTTGCTATATGTATTCATTAAACCAAAGTTTACAATCATTTCCAAATGAGTATAGTGCTTAATTACATGTTTGACTTGCCCCTCGCCCAACTTTGTTATCTGCAGCCCATGGAACTTTCAGTCTTACAAAGGGTTTTGTAGATAAAATGCTCCCATGGTATGCTTGTTTTAACCCGGCCTGTTATCCTTTTCCTAGAGTTGTTTTGGATGTTTCCTTACGGCATTTATTCTTTGGATAACAAATTAAGTAGTCATGCAATATTGATAGTTATACCAAGTTGACTGGTACTTAATAGTCTGATCAAACTCCTATTTTATTCTTTTCAAACAATGTTTTATTAATTTGTCCAGATAAATTTTCCTGTCATATTTGGTCCACTAAGAGAATATGTTTTGTTATTTGGTTTCTTTTCATTCAATCATGGTATCTGATGCTTCCATTTCTGCTGCTGTTTTTTCTGTGAGATCACCATAATCTGAAATCTATGTTGCAACAGGTTTCTACTTTACTATCAAATGAAGTTTGCATTTCTAGTTTGGCTGCAGCTTCTATTTACAAATGTAGCTTAGCTTTATGGTTATGTTGTTCTTGCTTACACTATCTCTTGTATACGTTAAAGTTGCTAGGTTTTTTGTGGTCATACACTGATGTTGCATTTTCTACATCCAACTGTTTGCTATCTATCAGGGAGCTATGTTGTTTATTGTATAATCCCAAAATAACGAGATGAGATGAATGATGCGAGGAAACATATTGCACGTCATCTTGTATTACAATAAATTGTATAATTTATTATGTATTTAACTATTTACTCAACTTGAATATTTATTTTGGGATTATAATACTATTTAGCCTTTTATATGTTTTAATATTTATTTTTATATTAGTTTTATTTGCTACAAAAGAATAAAGTATGTTAAAATTAATAAAAGTACTTTTTATTTTGAAGCTCTTTCAAAAAAACTGTTTTTTTAATTGATAGCCAAATAGTCAACTAGCTTCTTAAAAAAGCTTTTTTAAAAAAGGCTCTACAAACAAAGGCTCTGCTGATATAAGCCATCCAAATAGGCACTAAGATATGATGTTAGTTTATTCACCTTACAAATTTGTTACATTCATTTATAATTTTAGGCCAATTGAATAAGTAGCATCGTTAAAACCTTTCCATGAGAGTTGCTAACTAAAGAATAAAAAATAATGATGATGATGATGATGATGATAAGAAGAAGAAGAAGTGTGTAAATTATAAGCAAAGAACTATTCCGCTGGCATTATTGTCATTGTCTCATTATTGCATATGTGCGTATTTGGTGTTTGATTTTTTTTTCTTAAGCAAAAGTTTAGGTTTGGGGATGTTGATAATGGTAGATTGCATAATGTTTTAGTGGGTAGTTTAGTATGTGTTTAGTTATTAAATTGAATGTTTAGTGTATGTTTAG
>JAOSBN010041896.1:0-15317 GCA_027563595.1 Erythroxylum suave
AAATGGTATGGAAGAAGTAGAATGTGAGTAGGTTGTGAATCTGGAAAATTTACTTGGTGTATGTTTCAATGTTTGGTTATAACTTTTTATATGGTTATGCTATTGAGATTGGGTTTGGGTTAAATTAAACTTGAGAAGTTTGACTAGAATTCATATGAAGGAAGTGATGTCTAATTTTGACTTAAAGGGTTCTGAATTTTGCCTTGAAAGTGGGCAATATGTATAGAATGAATAGAGCCATGTTCGTGATCTTAATATTGAACATGTGCGATCTGAAACTTTGGGTCAAAATCTGCACTGATTTAAGCAGAATTAGGCTTAGTGGTCTAAACGAAAGTTGTAGATAATCTTTCCAGCTTTCCGACGATATAAAGTTTGTAAATTTTGGACATCGAAGTTAAAAAATATGAGTATTACAAGTTTTCAGGTTATATTGTCCCGGTTACTATTCACCACTTCGTCTTAGTTACTGTTCATCACCTGGGTACTGTTCATCGATACATTTCGTCTGGTCCACTGTTCACAATTTTCATCTGGTCTACTGTTCATCGCCCGGGTACTGTTCATCGATACATTTCGTCTGATCCACTGTTCATAATTTTCGTCTGGTCTACTGTTCATCGGGTACTGTTCATCGTCTAAGTTATTGTTCACGCATTTCGTCTGGTCTACTGTTCATCGTCTAAGTTACTGTTCACACATTTCGTCTTGTTTACTGTTCATCGTCTAAGTTACTGTTCATCGCCTTAGTGATAGTGTCATCTTCTGTCCTATTTTTTCGTCCTCTTAGAAGCCGAATCTTGCTATGAGTCCTTCATGAAAATTGTAGCAGGTTTCCTGATCTTTTCATTGATACTAAGTATGGAATTTTTGGACAATGGGATAGAAAGTTATGAAATTGAGAAGATTGTGGTATGGTTAGGATGACTTGTACAGGGCAGAAAATTCGATTGAGATTTTGCCCCATTTAGGGATTGAATTTGCTTTCAAGTTGTTCATGAAAGTTGTGTAATATGTTCTGATCTTTCTTTTGATATAAAGCTTGGAATTTTTCGCAAAGAGAATAGGAAGATATGATTTTTGGAAGATGGTAGTATTGTCTTGGAAAATTATGAATTAGGCAGAAACTTTGATTGAATTTTTGACACCCTTAGGGATGAAATTGGTTTGTGAGTCTTTAAAGGAACTTATAGGGTTTTCCGAGATCTTTCCAATGATACCAAATTTGTTATTTTTAAAATTTTATGTGAAAAGTTAGGTTTTGTGAAAGTGGAAGAGGTGCACTATCGTGCATGAGCACGACGGTGACTTTTGTTTGAAAGTCACAGGTCAAAGGCACGATCATGCTTGAGCACGAGGGTGACCTGGAGGTCTATGCACCATCGTGCTTATGCACGAGGGTGACCTTATAAAGGAGAAAGTCGTTATCGTGCAGAATGCACGATCGTGACTTTGAAAATTTAAACAGTCGCAACAAATAGGCTGTTCGCGATCGCGAAAAGTCGCGATCGCGAGATAGCAAGAGGTTCGCTGCTGTGACGTTTGAAATTAGTGAAGTCGCGATCGCGAGTCCCTTTGTTCTTTATTTAGGTTGAAATTGAATTGAGGAATGATTAGTTTCTAGTCCGAGTTTTAGCGACAATTAGACCTATAAAGGTCCGAATTGAGTGATTTTAGAGTCTTTAGATTCCTAAAATTTGGAGGAAAATTATGTGATAAATCTTTATGGAATAATGCCGGGAATGTCACGAACATGCATTGTACACATTCTAATTTCTACATGTGCATTGTTAAATATTTCTGATTGTACACTTGGTAATATTTGTGGATTTTAATTGTTATACAGGCACGTGTGGAACGTCAACCTGCAGACGTTGCCGAGACTTCCAGGCATTAGCTTCGGAAGCTATTAGTGAGTGACGTAGACGGTTCTCTCAATTATTATTTGCTTTGTCCTTCTTACTTATGACTTTGTGGTGAATAATGGTGGGTTTTAATTCGTGTTTGATTGTGGATTTCGGAAAGAAGGTCCGATGACTGAATATTGGGAGTTATGACAGAGAAGTACTGCTTGTATGTGAATTTGGGACCTACGTGTTTTAAATGTGATTAATTGTGTACGTGCCTCAATGTGATTAAATTGTGACTGTAAGTTAAATGTGAATGATTGTGAGATATGCATACGTGCATAATTGCAACACATGCATTCCATTCATGAATGCATGATCAGATAATGACAGTTGTGACTGGAGCAGCCACCGAGAGCTAAAAGCTCAACGTTTATATTCGGGCTTTAAGCCCCACAGTGATTTAGAGCCTCAGGCTCAACGATCAATGCACCCACTTTGGGACAGTTTAGGCGCTCGGTCACAACACCGTAATAAATTGGAAAAGTGTCACATGTGCATTACATATGCATTTGGTTTAAACTCTTTGATTTAGTGAAAGGAAAAATGCCTTATAATTATATGAAAATGAATGTGTTAATTGTGGAAACATATGATACTTTTGATTTGTGTGAAATGATGAAATGCCTGTGTTATGCTTGAGTGTTGCATGAATTGAGTGGACCATCGATGATGGTTACCTCACTGAGTTCGCAAACTCACCCCAAAATTGCAAAATATTTTTCAGGACCGAGAGTATACTCTTAGCTCCAGAGGGACTTTTCTAGCCGTGTAGGTCGTGTCGGCGAGAGAAGTTATGGCTCACAGGTCGGTCAGGTAGGACTTTTGGGATGACCTAGATAGATTCTAATGTACTTTTTCTCTTTCATGTAACGTGTTGTACTAACGTACAAACAGTAAAAGATAACAGCTGTAAATTTCTGGTTTTGATGAAATGAAATGAGAAAAATTTTGGTTTCAAAAGCATTGTGATTTTTATACTGATGTTTTATTATGATGCCATGTGAGGTGTTAGTAGTGATTGATCGTAGTTCACCCTTATAGTAGGATATGTATCGGAATTACCTACGGGCGTCCCGGTGTATACCCTGCGGTAAGGGGGTGCTACAAAGGATCATCATAAAGATTAGGGAAAATAGCAGATCAACATCCAAAATTCCAGATTTTGGCAAATAAGAGAAGAAGCTTCCTTTATTCAATTTTTTTGTGTTTTTATTTCTTCTAATCTTTTTAAGATGGATTATTTGTGTGTTGATAATGTTATAGAGACCATGTTAGGCTGATTTAGTTTTAGGGATTGCTTTTGAGCTATTGTGTTGAACTCCTATTTTATTGAATTGAATGAAATGTCTTTGATGATTGTTGATTTAATTTGTTATCTTACAACAAATCAAGATAATGAGTAAGATTAATTGTGTAGGATTGTACAACAAGAGTTGGCAACCTATAGACATACAATCATCATGTTATTTGATTAATTAGAAGAGAGATCTTGGTGAATTCAATTGATCACCCATATGATAGCTTAATAACTATTTGAATCGGTAGAGTCATTAGGTAGGTTGAGAGATCATTTAGTTAATTCCCTTTAATTCGGTTAGGGACAATTAATTACACCTTGAGAGAGGGTAGTTAATACATTCGGAAAGCTAGGATGAGACACAATTCAATTAATAAAATAGGAGCGAGACAAAATATGGAAAAAGTAATCTTTAGTCTTTAAATTCTTGAATTCTAATTTTTTGAAATTTCGATATTGTCTATTGCTTTGTATTAGTCCTTTAATTTTAATTAGTTTTATTAAAAAAATTTGTTTCTTAAACAAAATTTTATCTGAATTAGATGGTGTCTGGGCATCAATCCCTGTAAGATCGATATCCACTTTTAAGTTATAAGTCACGACCTATTCACTTGTAATTTTTTAGCGTAAAACAAGTAGATTGTGTTATATAGTTATGCATTAACAGTAAGCATGTAATTTTTCCTTGGATTAATGATTTAAGAGCTTCTAATCATATGACTAGTGTATATGCATGTGTGGGTGAAGCAAAAGACATCAAGCCATGTCTAGATGGGTGACCTAATGGAGTGGAGACCATGGCATTAAAGGAAAGGACTGTTTTCCTTGAAGGAGATTTGAAGTTACAACATGTTCCTTTTATGCTCAATCTAAAATGCAATTTAATTTTTGTATCACAACTTCTTAGAGGTTTAAAGTTACTCATTTAACCTACTGAAAAATTTTGTGTTATACAAGGCCGAAGTATGAGGAAGGTGATTAGAGTGGGTAAGGAGCATAAGGGGCTTTACTTTCTCAAAATAGGGAACTTCAACTCATGCTTACAAGATAAATAGTGTTGTGTTTATTTGACTTTGGCATAAACAGATGGGCCATCCATCTTACAAGGTGTTAGAATTGATTCCTGAAGTAATTAGTTTTAATAATGACGATGACAAGAGTTGTGATGCTTGTTTTTGTACTAAGCAAATAAGAGAAATTTTTTGTTCAAGCGATAATAAATCCAAATAATGTTTTGATTTGATACATTGCGATTTATGGAGAGTTTCTTCTTTTTATGGTGCAATTTATTTTTTGACTATTGTGGATGATTATTCCTGTGTTGTTTAGATATATTTGTTGAATGGAAAAAATGAATTAGGTTTGGTCCTTAAAAGATTTATAGCAATGATCCAAAGGCAATTTAAGAAGTGAAAATTGTTGTAAGTGACAATGGTATTGAATTTATGCGTTTGAAAGAATATTTTAATGATAATGGTATTTTGCATCAAACTTCATGTGTTGGGACACCCCAATAAAAAATGGATTGGTGGAAAGGAAGAACCATCATACTCTGAATGTTGCTCAAGCTTTGCGATTTCAAGCACAGTTGCCCATTGAATTTTAGGGTGAATGTATCCTCAGAGTTGGTTATCTAATTAATAGAATATCGTCGACACTTTTAAATGATAAAACTCCCTATGAAATTCTGTTTGGACAAAAACTATCATGGACTAAAATTCGTACTTTTGGGTGCCTATATTATAGTCATCATTTGAACCGACATAAGGAGAAATTTGCTAGTGGGAATCAAAAATGCATTTTTGTTAGGTATCCTTTCGAAAAAAAAGGATGGAAACTATATGACTTGGAAACTTATAAATATTTCATTTTTAGGGACGTGGTATTTGTTAAAACTGATTTCTTTTATGTCAATGAAGATGTTTCAGTTAGTGATCTAAATGAAAAAAGAGATCAAATTGTAACAGTAACGGTGAGGAGTTTGATAGTGATATTGAAAAAAATAGGGTGGGCAGCAAAGTTGAAAAGATTGCGATGGCGAAAACATGGAGAATAATGATAAGGTAGATATTGTTGCTTTCTACAGAAAATCTAGGAAAGGGACAATGGGTTAAGCTTCCTTCTGTGCGGCTAAGGGCTATGTGACTAATACCTTGAAATTAAGTCCCTCAATATGCTCATCATTCAAATCAAACTTCTCATGTACTCTTTATCCTATAGCACATTATGTGAATTATGATAAATTATCCATACAACATTAATACTTTTTGGATAGTATCACTGTAAGATATGAACCTAGCTCGTGTGGTGAAGCGGTTAAAGAGGATTGATGGAGAGAAGCAATGAGAAAAGAAATTCAAGCTCTTGAGGAGAATGACACATGGATATTGGTGGACTTACCACATAGGAAGAAAACAATCAGTTACAAGTTGGTGTCTAATATTAAATACAACTCTGATGGAACTGTTGAATAATGTCAAGCAAGACTAGTGATTATTAGAAATAATCAAGTGGTAAGGATCAACTATCATGAGACTTTTGCTCCCGCAGCACAGATGGTTACTATGCACACTTTTCTTGTTGTTGCGTTTATAAAAAACTGGAGTTTGCATCAAATGGATTTGCAAATTGCCTTTCTTTATGGTAACTTAGATGAAGAAGTCTACATGAAAATGTCATCGGGTTTTGCTCCTTACTCTTCGAGCAATGTTTATAAACTTCAAAATCTCTCTATAGTTTGCACCAGGCTTGTCGATGTTGGTTCACTAACTTGGTAGAGTCTTTGAAGGCATACAACTTTGTACAGTTAAGCTCTTATTATTCTTTATTCATTTTTAAAGATGGGAATGTTCAGTTAAATATTCTTGTCTATATTGATCATCTTATTATTTCGAGTAATGATGATGTGGCAGTTCAATGTTTCAAGGACTAATTGAACAAATGTTTCCATATGAAAGACTTGGGAAAATTAAAAAATTTCTTGGGATTCGAAGTGGCTCAGAATCCTAATAGTGTTCTCTTGTGTCAACTGAAATATGTGTTGGATATCATCTTTGAAACCTGTTTGTTAGGAGCTAAACCAGCAAAGACCCCTCTTGAACAGAATCATAAACTAGCTTATGCAACTGGTGCATATTTGAAGGATCCTGCTAAGTATAGGGGGTTGGTTGGACAACTTATTTACTTTATTATTACTGGACTTGAATTGTCTTATTGTGTTCATACTATTGCTCAATTTGTGCACCAATTGAACCAGGAACATTGGAAAGTAGCCTTACATGTTGTTCATTATTCGAAAGGGAGTTGAGGACAAGGGATATTTTTAAATGCAGATTGTGATATAAAGTTATATGGTTATTGTTATTCTGATTGGGTTAGTTGTCCCTTCACACAAAGATCTTTAATAGTATATTTTGTTTTCTTGGGCAATTCTACTATTTCATGGAAAACTAAGAAATAGCATACGGTATCCCATTCTTTAGCTGAAACCGAGTATAGGTCTATGACTACAACTTCTTATAAACTAGAATGGTTGAAGAGTTTGTTAACCTCTCTTGGTGTTGATCATTTGGGGCCTATGCATCTCTATTATGATAGTTAGGCAGCCATGCACATTGTTGTTAATCTGATTTATCATGAACATATGAAGCACATTGAAGTTAGTTGTCACTTTATTCGTGACAAGATAAGTTTGGGGAATATTGTGACTGAATATGTGCATAATTCAGTTTAACTTATTGATATTTTTACGAAAGCTTTGGGCAAGCATAGGTTTGATCTTCTTCTTTAAAAGTTGGGTATTTGAGATATTCATGCTCCAACTTGGAAGGGGGTATTAGGATGTGTACATGATGTGTATTTCTTTTGTCGATCTTTTCCTAGAAGATTTCTTGTTGTATTCTTCTTAGGAGCTTACCTTATTTAGTAGTATGATATATTAGGAGTTTACCTTATTTAGGAGTCTGAAGTATATAAACTAGACATCATGAATGAGAAAGATATATTTTCTCTCCGATATTCTCTTTTTTACACCTAAAGTCCCAAGTTGAACTACTTGGGTAGTCTATCTCTTGACTAACACCTAAAGTATTATTGCATGGTCTGTTTGTCAATGAGCTAGAAATCTCTAATGAATTCTTTATGAATGACTCCAGGAATAATTCCTGTATAGTTGACTTAATGTATTGAAATCTACAATAGTCATCTAGACTTTGCTACCATTCTTACAAAGTACCAGTAAAACAAGAACTAAACTCAGACAAAAAATCTTTTAAAGAATTATTTAGCCAAATTCATTTGTAAATCGGTCCAATCTCCAAATTTATGAAGCCATCCTTTCCACTTTTTAAGTGGAAGGTCATCAAAAGTCAACCAGGGTCCTAAAGTAGGTCTGGTTAGTGGTACTTGTACTAGTGGTGGTGAGGGTATGAATAGTTCAGTCCCTGTAGACTTAGCTTCACTAATATCTGATTTTACTTCAGTTGGTTCAAGCATAGTCATCAAAATCTGAGCTAATTTAGATAAATTAGCAAATTACTCTGATTCCTTTAAAGTTTGTTCAAACATTTGAGAGGATTTTTCAGCTATATTAAAATCCTTAAGTATATGTTCTCCAGATTTGTCTAGAATGGATACTACTGTAAGAGTTGCAATAAACTATTAATGAGGAGATTCATCTTTTCAAATAGATGGAGAAGGTTGAGTTTTAAGTGGTGAGGAAGGTGTAGTTTTAATCTGCAGAGGTTTTGTCTATGGATCATCAAGTTTGGCATATGAAGGTGATGGATCATCAGTTTTATTAGTATTGGGTTTCATAGGTTTGGTAAATTTAGGTTTGACGGTAGAATCAATATGTTACTTGATTAAAGGATAATTCATCTTGAACATTTTCTCATAGTTAGCAGCTTTAAGGTAGGTTGGGGATGAATAGATAGGTTGTACTACTAGAAAAGTTGTAGGATAAGCTCCATAAATAGTCTTAGACTATTCTGTTAGCATGTCAACTTCCATTCTTTGAAGTACTTCTTTCACTCGTTAAAGCTCTTATTCTTTGTTTGTAAAATTAGGCCCAAAATATTGTGTTTCAATGCATCTCCTCATATTAGCATCAAGTTGAACCATAAGAGCTTCCAAGGATGTGTATAGTTTTTAAATCTGAGAAGAAACTATTTATACCCATTGTAGAATAGCCTAAGTCTGTTGATTAAGCCCATCAAGCTTAGTATCAATTGAGCGTAGAACTTTGTTTTAGGCTATAACATTATTAATGTGCCAATTGAGTACTTCTTCTTTAGGATTGGATACAAGGGCACCATAAGAGATGATTCCTACAAAATGAATGTAAGGGTTAGGGATAACCCTATTAATGTAATTAGGACATCCTGTTAGGAGAGAAAATTGATTCTCATATTTTCTAATCATCACACAATGAATTAGAGTCGGAGTAGTAATAGGTATGAGAGAAATAACAGGTAAAGGTTTGTTAGGTATGGGTTCTTTAAGGAACAAATGTTCCTTTCCAACAACTTTGAGTAGCTCTTGAAGAATCTTAGGTCTAGTTGTGGGTTTTTAAGTCCAACCCAAGGTTTTGAGTCTGGATCAATGATCATTATCTCTAGAATGAAAAGTCTAAAGAAGGTTGACAACGATGGATTTCTATAGGTTGTTGCTTTCTTTTGTGGAAAATTTTTGCCCTTCTTTTCTGAAGATAGACTTCATCTTTACTTTCTATGTCATCACCTCCTAGTGGACATATTTCACAATCTGATTCACGCATGGATGGGTCTACATCCTATACGAAATGTATTTAGTGATGACTAACGTATACATGCTCTCCATGGTCTATCCTTGACTTCTTTGTGAGATAACACTGGTTTAAGCATTAGGATAAGTCTAGACGTACTTGAGGCTCCAGGTTGGTTGTCATCATTGGGCTTGGTGTAGATGGATTTCACCGATCCATCTTTTAGTGTCCTGAGAATAGGAGTAGTAGTTGTGCGGAAAGAATACATTTGATGAGTATGGAACACTTCCTAATAGTTAGTGATCCATTCTATTGGCATCAATTTTTGACGCTCCATCGATGGCAATTGTTTTGGAATTTGAATAATAGTAGTCTAATCATGAGTTTGATCTACTACCATTATAGAGCACTACAAGTAAAATTGGAAAAATTAAGATCTATAATGTGGTTCTACATGCGGTAAATCATTTAGTGATGCAAAGTAGTCATGATAGCTGTAGGATCTTGGTCTACTCTAATGATCTGAATTTGGATTTGGATTTTTTTAGATAAAGTGGGTGGTCTAACCTGATATTAAAATCAAGACCTATGGTAAGAATGACACTTCCATTGTAGATAGTTATCAACAAAGTACCAATTAGTGTCAAGAAGAGAGAATCTTGTAGTGGTTGGAATTCTTTTTTGCCCAATGAGAGTAAGAACAAGTCTAGTGGCTCCAATAAGGAGATGAGTATGATTTTGGTCCCCTTAAAGAGAGATAAGTTCTTTTGGAATTACAAACCAATAATAATCAATTAAAAAATGTGTGCTTTGTATCCTATGGCTTCTTTCTAAGATTTCCCTCTCCTGAAAATTTGATTCTTAAATAATGTAGCTATAGTCATAAAGAAAGTCAAGTATGCTCTACACTTGCCTCTTCGTAAAGATCTTGTATATTAAAAAGTCTTAAACTATAGATTCTGTTTAAGATCTCAGTTAAACAAGGAAAGATTGGTTAGTTTAGATTTCTAAAAGGCAAGCCTTAAGAATTAATGCCTATATAGAGAAAAAGGGCTTGTGTCTCGATTAACATATTTAAAACTTAAGTTATAGTCAATCTTTGCTTATATCTGATCTCTTATGTAAATATGTTATATAAACCACTTTACTGATATATTGGCTGAAAACCCATGATGCAGCTCTTTTGAGGCTTATCGGTGAAATATTCTAAAAGCCTAGGAGTCATAGCGAGATGATTCTTTCTCAATGCATGTGGTTTAAATATGCCATGTACCTTTGGTTTTTGTTCCCCGTATGCCCTCTGACCAAGGCATTAGTTTAAGTTTAAAATGAATGTTACGTTCTCCTTACCCCAAACGCCCTTTGAGCTTACTCACAACTCATTTTTACTAATAATAGTCCACATTACACATAACTCGAAAGATGAACTTTTTAAAAAGAAAATACTTTGTAACTTGCGAGTGATGATTATTTGAATCCTATAGTTATCAAGTAGGATTAAATAATAAATAATAATAAGCTTAATCTTTTATAGACATGATAAGGTAAAGATAAATATATTTCTTAATATAAAAATAAGTTGTTCCTTCCAGTTTGACAATAATTGTTTTTCTTGATTTCTTCACTTTTGCAAGAGATATCCATTTATTTGTTGAACCTTAAAGGTGAGAATTATCTTCTTTCTGTAATATAAGTTTGGAATGATTTGTTTGTGTATTTTGATATTGTAATTTACTATAAGCTATTATTTATCTGGATTTTAATGAGCTATCCAAAAAATATTTCTACACCATTAACTACAAGAAAAATGTCATTTTGCGATTGAAATTACAGACGAAAAACATCAACATTCCTTCGGAAAATAAGTTTAGCGACGAACTTTACTGATGGACAAAGGCGTCATAAAAACATGTAACTAATAATTGCCGACAGAACAGCATTGCCCATCAATAAATTTGCCAATGGACCATTAATTGGTATAACAATGGTTTATTTGTGACCGTCGGTAAATTTACAGACGGACGATATTATTCGGTTGGCAAATTTACCGACGGTTTGCCCATTTCCACCAATAAGTGTGTTAAAACGTTACTAATGGTTACTTTCTGTCGGTAATAATCTAGTCTTCCATCGATAAATTTAGCCTGATTATTCTGTCTGTGATTACCAACGGTTAGTAGTGTTTCGTCAGTAAATACAATTGTTTTTGCCGACAAATCAACAATCTTTTGTCGATAAATCAACCAGAAATTTAAAAAAAATACGTAATACTTTTTATTTTATGATTTCATGGTTGATGCATAATTTAAATAGTTATGAATTTAATAGTATGCATTTAATTTGTTTAGAAAGAAATTTGATTGATGATATAAAGTTAAAAATATCTTAATTGATAATAAAAACATTACACTGTACATAATAAGTATTTGTAATTCAAATTAAATGACCAAAAGTATACTATTAATTTGGAGATGGTGGATGCTCTGATTGGTGCGATGAGGTGCTACGCCTACCCTTCAACTCTTCCAGCTCATTATGGAGCTGAGCTATGTAATGCATTGACTGTTGCAACTATCCATCGACAGTTGCAACTGGATTGCCAATGTCTGCACTGTGCTCCAAAACTCTTGTACTTCATTATTTGTGGACCACTTACTAGATGTTACTGTACTGGATGATTGCGAATAACATGTGTTCGCAAATGAACCTAAGCTGAATATCCTCCCAAGACGGTCCCTACCACCCATTGCATGAAGATAAGTTTTAGTCTCATCAACATCTTCAAACTACTGAGACTGTCATTGAATGCTTTCTTGTATTTGGTCCTATCAGAAAGCAATGTTTATATTAGTAAGTGATAATTATTAAGCATTAATATTAAACCATAAATTTCACGTACATTTAATTCTCTACAACAGCTATTGACGAATGTTGCACTGTCATATTTCTTAGTGTGAGTGTGTAAAAAGAGCTGACGGGTTGTAGGCCTAATGCCCATAGACTTTTCCTACATAAGAATAAAATGTTATAAGTGTATTGGAATTTACAAAAATTTCAGCAAAGTTTCCTCTATTTTTATAATATCTACCCCTTGTTGAACAAATAAAATAACTCAAGAATATAACCATATATGACACCAGACATTTATAACGTTATCATTCTCAACAAGAAACACATATTTTTATTCCAAAATTTACACATCAAATTCAATTGAAATACAACAAATAAAAGAAATGAGAATATAAATGTAAAGTGTAGATACTTACAAGTCTCCTTACATGCTTGTAGTAGGTAATAGATCCTCCCGTATGTACGGAAAGACTCTCTCCCCCCGGTCCTCCACGTTTATTGGCCGAATTACACTCTAAAATGGACATTGCCTCAAGTGATGTCCAATACTACAGCCAATGACTCTATATTTCTTCATAAATGTAAGGCAGTCGTACATCGGCCCTATGTATCGTAGCAATAAAGTCGTGATAATGTGTACGCACTTGTGTCTCCAATACTTTATAGATAATCGCGTCAAATTAAGAATCCAAAAGAAAATCTTTCTGAAATAAAGGAAAAACATTCGATAAATACTTATGATGTAATAATATTTATCTAATTATTGTATAAAACTATTAATTAAAAGGAAAATAATAATTTTTGTGGCACCTTAAACTCGTGATAGTAAAATTCCTTTGTTGACTAAGAGATATTCTTCCATACATAACCCTTAGGATCAATCTTCTCCTTGAATTTCGATATCATATTTCTTGAGTAGGGTCCAGATGGAAATAACCTAATATAAAAACAAATAAATTTATACAATTTTTAAATTTTAAACCTATAATTTAATTATAAACATATAATGTTTCATGTATTTTCACTTACGTATTATTGACAATTGTGATGTATTTTCTTCCATCGAGTTCCTCAGCTCTAGGTTGGCGGCCATCTCCTTCATCCGCATTTTTTACCCCTAATATCTCTATCAGTATTCGGGTAGTGAATAATGTAAGGGTGGTGGATGGTGTAGCCTCATCTATAAGTGTAGTAGGTGGAGGGGAAGGAGGTGATTTAGCTCCGGCTGCTACATTATGAGATGCCTCACCTGTACAGTAAGTACCTCCAAATTGTGGTCTAAATCTTGGTCGCATCATATCTTGTCTTCTCTTTAGTGGCATATTTCAGCCTGAAATTAATATTTGATTGAATTTTGTAAAAATATTATAATTTGAAAGAGACATTTCCAAAAGCACATTTAAATTACTTGTGTTGGAGGCTTATAGTATGATGACAAATTTAAGTAACTATACATGTAATTAAGTGATGCCTTCTAGTTTACTTTGACATGCATAACAAAAGACAAGTAATATTATTTTTGTGCTAGGTAGTAGAGTAGATTATTGAATTGGCATCCTTTCCCTCGCGAAATCACATGGAAAAATATATGAACATTTTCTTCATTTTACTCATTTATGTACATAAGTACACACATCCAAAAAGATAACACCACCTTAGTCCCCATTAAATAGTTTTTGACATTGGTACGCCATCCAAAAAGATAACATGAAACGATTAGTGTATGGTGAATTGACTAAGCACCATGAACAAAGTAAAAGGATCATATAATCACAATCCAATATACATGTTGTACAACTTGTGTCCAGAGACATTAAATCACTTATTCTTCAAGTGCTACTTCACATTCATCATTTGACTGAAAATTTAGTAATTGTCTCACCAATACTGTTAAGAGATTAGCTGCTCTATAAGAGGTATGGGGATTCTTTTGGATTTAATAGATCCACAGAAATAGATCCCTCTTACCCCAAAAAAAGAATTCCTGCATTTGATCAAAACCGATAATCATCTCACTTTATTGCTTACAAAAACACAAACAAAGAGAGTCAAAATGCTAGAGAGACCAAGATAGTCATTCGGTAAGAGGGAAACAACAGAGTTGTATTACAGAATTAGAGTTGTATAATAAAAAAGGATAATGCTTTCTTTATCATCGCTTTGATTTTGAAAGTTAAAAAAGGACTTCCGCTTTGGTTATGCCTTAGTATTTAATTTCAAAAAATAAATTGACTAAACAGTAAGCAAAAGATATAATTTGCATGTTGACTATTTTAAGGTTTCAAAATGTGTTCCTTATCAAGAATATTGAAAGTTGTGCCAAGATAAATATGCTAAAATATATTTAAGGTCAATTGATGAATTTTCAATATACAATTGTAAAAGAAATTATGTCTCAAAGTTAAGATTTCATAAAACTCATATCATGTAAATAATAGTTAAAATCTCAAAATTTAATTTCTTAAAGCAAAAGGTACAAATTAACACTTAAAGTTTCTCAAAAAATCACTACAAGAAATTGTATTTTTAGTGATAGTAAAAGTTGTCACTAAAAACAATAATATTAGTCACAATTATTAATAGTGTCTAAGATTTGAAGTCGTCACCTCCCATCATAAATACCTCCGTTACTACTAAAATAGTGACTAATTTAAGAAATTGTCACAATTATGAAACACTTTTGTGACACAAATATTGACACTAAAACTTCTGAAATGTGTGACAAAATTACTTGGTCACAAAAACGTTACATATTTATGACAATTTTTGTCATCACCAATAATATAAAGTAGTGATGAATTAAGTCGTAACAAAAATGTGTTATATTGTGACAAAAATATTGACACTAAAATCTATAGAATGTGTGACAACACTATATGGTAACAATAACTTTACATATTTATGACAAGTTTGTCGACACAAATAATATAAAATAGTGAAGAAGGAAGTGGTAACAAAATGTAATTAAATGGTGACAAAAGTGTTAACACTTAAACCTATGGAATGTGTGACAACAATATATCGTCACATAAACTTTACATTTTTGTGACAAATATGTCAATACAAATAAAATATAGTAGTGACAAATAAAGTCGTAACAATACTTTATTTTATTATTACAACAATATCGGCACTGAAATAATTATATTAGTGATAAAATATTTGTCACTAATATTTTTGTCATAAGTGTCCATTACTTGTAGGTCACTAATATTTGAAAATAGAGTCAACATCATTTCGTAACAAAAATGAAAATAAGGCACGTCCAGAAGGATCAATTGTTGAGGCATATATTGTGCAAGAATGCATACATTTTTGTTCAAGGTATTTGTATGGAACTGAAACTAGGCTGAATCGTGATGGAAGAAATTATGAGGGAAGTGATGCACATTCTCATTCTAGATTTCAAGTTTTCTCACAAGCTGGTAGGCCTTTGTTCGGGAAAAAATATGATGAGTTGAGCTTAGCTGAATGGGCTCAAGCTAGAATGTATGTGCTAGAGAATTGTGAAGAAATC
>JAOSBN010041916.1:0-15316 GCA_027563595.1 Erythroxylum suave
GAACGGCGTCGGCTGGAGCCGCAGGACGATCAGCCGTTCGAGGAACCCTTGGTCGAGCCGCGACGCCATCGACTCCCCTTCCGACGCCTCAGTGTGCGCCGGAAGGGGCGATGCCGCCAGGGCGCGGGTCCAGCGTTTGAGGTGGGCTTTGCATTTTGAGAAGGTGTAGGTTTGGGTGGTTACTTCGTCGTCATCGGAGGACTCGTCGTCGCGAGGGAGGTTGGCGAGGTTCTGGAGACGTCGAGTTTCCCATTCCAGGTCTTGCCAGTTGATCAGCCCGCTGAGACCCCATTTGCCGACCAGTGCCCAGAGCAGTCGGATGGTTTTCTCTCTGAATCCATCGACGATGTCGTCGGCGGTGATGCCGTCGACTAGCACAGCCATGCCTTTCACGTTCTTCAATGCTGACAGAGCTAGCTGTATGTTCCATAATCTGACGGCTCGACTTTGACAGTTGGTCTTCAGGTGTTGACTCAAGGGCCAAGTTTGACCGTCAGTGAATTCAACCATTTCACCTTCGGGCATGAGGATCGTGGTCGTATCATTACCGCAATCTCGTTCCAGACTCGATGACGAGGATGGGTAGAGGAGCAGCTCGACAATTCTGGTCATTCGAACTCCATCTCTGAGATCGACTGCAAGGTTTTCTATCTGGTAGTTGAACTCTTCTAATGGATGCTGTACATGACTGACGTCGTAATCGATATGGCTGAGAGCCCGAATGGGATCTCCTGCTGCAGAGTTGAGCATCGAGATCAAGGCTTGAACCACACATTTGGAGGTCTTGAAAAGCGATGAACTCTGGAACAAAGATGTTGTCAGACTTATGCTTGATTCTGTCTTGGTCATGTCGAGTAGCTTGACGAGGATGAGACTTCGAAGTAGAGTTCGCTGGTACGACCATGAAGCTCGATTTTTCATTTCTGGCGCTGGTTTTGAGTCCTCGTTACGTACAAGGAACGCTTCGATGAAGTTTCGTAGTTTGGACTTGCTCGGCTTTGTTGTCGAAACATCTGGAGTAGTTAATGCCATCTCAGAGCGACATTCGCGGCCTGTTACTACTTCCAGTGCGGCCTCCAGAACTCTAAGATCATATGTGCATATCCATAGGTCCGTGAACTGTTTCTTCAGCCCAATGTCGTTGTGGAGTCTTGCTCCTTGAGCCAAGGTCTCTTTGGGAATACTAAGCGAACCGTAAAGTAACCCAGCTTGCAATCTCTTGTGCATCAACGACATTGATGGTGAGTTGTATGCATCCATGATTCGACGTCTTAATGACGCATTTCCGTGACTAGTACTGAATCTGCTTGCCGAGAAAAGGTTGTTAACTAGTTGCGTGATAGCAATCTCCTGGTGGTTCAGCCAATCCTCTTCATACATGGAAGGATTCGAGATGTCTTCTTGTAGTACGCTGTATTGTTGTAAGACCGGTTCTGGTTGGATCACAGGCATCACAAATCTAGTAGGCACTGGAGGTTTTGACACAATTTCTCTTGCTGGCGGAGACGGAAAGGACTTTGAAGTGTAAGAGGAGATTGGCACAGGATTACTTTGGCTGAGTCTAGCACCACCATTCCAGGCCGGTCTCGATTGAGACGCTCGTGTGCTCGATGATTTGAATAATTCTTGTCGGAGAGCAGACGCTGTTGTCGGTGCACATAAATTTGGTCTTTCGTTGACAAGAACAGAGCTTCTCGTCGATTGGGTCTCTTTGTGTTGCGTTTGCGACGTTCGTGTGCTTGCAGCATCAATATGTTTCACTTTTCCAAGTCCGCCAGGCGGTACATTCTCCTTTCCATCTCCTTGGCCATACCTGTCTTCGGTGACTGCTTTTTCCTGAAGCATGGCACTTGCTGGTCGAAGAATACCTCGGCGAGGAGCAGTGGCAGCTATGCTCTTTCGCAATCCTCTTTTATCTGCCATTTGTGCAGCTATTCCCGTCATCTCTACCCGATCTCCATTTGTGTCTGACTGACTGGATCGGAGATCCAAGTCCTTGATAGGACTGAAGATTCCCATATACATTGTTGGCATTGTGGTGTCTTCATTCGGAATGTATATAGTCTTCCTCCTGGCAGGCTTTATTATCTCGGTTGGAGGTGACATGATCGCGATTGCTGATCCTTTGGATGCACTCCCAGGAAGGGTTGATAGCCGAGCTGTGGCTCTCCTTGGTGCTTGATTCAGATTCAACACGCTATTGCGTCGCTTATGCGAAAGCGCATCCTCGACAACCGTTGATGGTCGTTGCTGCGTCTGTCGTATTTCCACCTCTTGGCCGCCTCGCATTCCCTGTGTTCTACGTGGTGGTTGCAGCAGTGTTGTGCGCGAAGCTGCGCGATGCGGCAGACTCTCATCCTGGTCCTCGTGTATCGAAAATTGCACGGATTGCTTCTGCCTTCGTCTCGGTTTCACGTCTCGGAATGACGCGCGGAACGCGGTTGTAACATCGATGGTCGTGGTGGTCTCGTCAAGGTCCGTGCTTAGGAGCTGGTCGAGTGAGTTTGGAACTGGACATGGCGTCGCAATCGAACGTCGGGTCATGTTTACTTTCGCTGCTTGGTGCTATTCCAACTATCCATGGTTTCGTCAACGGGACATGCGCTCAAATGTTCGTGTGGTGAGGTTGCACTTGATTGGTCGCGGCAACGGCCGCAATTGTTTACTATTTGGTTGTCTGGGACAACCACCTTGTAAGGCTGAGCATGTTGCGGTCCTAAGCCATTCATCACTACTCGGTAGATTTCGGTGCATGCCGCTGTCACGATCATTGGGATTGTGCCCTCGTTCTCTTCTTACAGTTGCCGTGTCAATTGACGTACGAAATCGAAGGTTTGCAAATTGTGCATTGAGCAGAGACGTTCAAATGTGCCGGATCCATCCTTGCATGACGATTCCCACGTCAAGACGCATGCACTGGGTTGCGAAACGATACGTCGCTCAGCGGCAGACGGTGTACTCTCGAGCAACTCAGACTTCTGGCGGGAATTTGTACGGCGAGAATCTTGATTATGATGGCAGGCCTGGCTCCACTGGACAATTTCAAGCGCATTTTTCTGGTGTTCGCTCCTGGACAAGTAGATTAGGCGACAACGATCTCTATGATCTGCCTACTGGCACAATACTGTCCTTTCTCATAACATCCATCACCTCATCATCGATGTTAGGCCCATGGTAATTCTTCCTGCCTCGAACATAATACCAGATCATACTGAAGATGATGACTCCACTAGTAACAACAATGGAATAATTCATGGTGGAAGCTGTCACCGGTGTCTCAGGAGGCCACACGCTCCAGAAGATGACAAAGATCATGTAACAACAGGCATAGAGGTTATTCGCGATGCCGAAAATGCCAGGGACATGGAATGGTCCCCAAGCCAGGGTCGCCTGTGCCACACTTGTCCGCCGGCGTTCTTGCTCTGCCGGATCAACATTTGCTTCCGGTGACAATTCATCTGAGGATTTGCCACCTATCCCATTGTCTTCTGTGTCGTCGATGTTCGGAAGTGCCACTGATTTGTGAGGCTGTACATGGCCTTTGATGCGGTGGTAGAGCAAAAATGCTGAAGGAAGAAAGTAAGACGAGTAGAATCCAGTGATAGTCAACGAGACCACATCATTGAAAGCCACTGAGGAACCAATATAGATCAGTGTGAGGCAGCAAGCGAAGAAGCATGCAACGCAACATGCCGCGACAGGAATACGTCGCGTGTGGGAAACTTTGGTCAGGAAGCCCGAGAACGGTGTTCCTCGGTCTCGAGCGAAAGACCATACCATACGCGAGGACGTAGTAATGATTCCAGTAGAACACATCCAGGTAAGAGCAAGGACGATTGCAGTCATTACTGTAGCACCTGCATAGCTTTGGACGCTGTCGTAGAAGATTTGAATGAATGGGAAGGCTGTCTTAGTGTCGAGTACCGTGTCTACATCTCCAATGCAGAACAACAAGGTGACCATCATGACAAAACCGACACATCCGTTTATACACATGGAAGCAATAATGGCGCGCGGGATGGTTGTAGCTGCATTGGAGACCTCTTCAGCCATGTGAACTGAAGCATCAGCACCGACGAAAGTAGCAACATTGCCCAAGAAGCCAACGCAGTACGAAAGACCTTGGGTCGGCCAGCCGCCTTCGTTGAATGAGGTATGAAATACAAACTGGACGCTTTGCTTCTGAGGTGTCATGACCCAGAGTGTGGTGATGATGGCTATGAAAGCTGTGATGTGGAAGAAAATGATAGTGATTTCGATCTTGGGTAATAGTCCAGGAATAAAGACATTGATCAAGATGGCGACGGCAACCACAGCCCAAGCCAACAGTGTGCCTTGGTACAGTTTCGCATCGTAAGAATCGTAGTCCAGAATCACTATACCTTGCAACATGGTTCCAGCAAAGATGGTCTCGGTGGCAATTGTGGCAATCCAGGCGAGAGAAGTAAGCCAGCCAACAATGTAACTGCAGAAAATCTTCCAATCTTTCGGAGCGAGCATATAAACCCAATAGTACTGGCCAGCTGCAATCGGTGCCATAGATGCCAATTCAGAGATGACGGTATACACCGACAGAGTTGATGCCCATGCAATGATGAAACCATAAACAGCACCAGCAGGTCCGCCATTGTAGAAAGACTGACTGAAAAGAGCGAGAACAGTTTCCCAAGTAATCAGTTCACAAACAGCAAATCCAAAAAGGGACCAGAAACCAAATCGCCTTTTGAGTACTTGTTTCTTGCCGAGCAAGGCAAGAACATCACTGTCGGTATCAGATGTTGCAACCAGGTTGCGACTTGATCGAGGGTTCAATACTGCTGCTAGATTCGCCATGATGGAAGGCTGTCCCGACTAAAGAGATTCTGTGACTCCGTATTTCACTCCGCTTGCCTGCGGTGCTCGGAGCGGTGATGAGGTTTGGAAGAACGTCAAAGATTCTTGGACCCGAAGGGACCCCTCACAGTATATCAAGAATAGCCTATTGAGCAATCTTCTCATTCACAGCTTGCATGGCCGGGACGCGACAGACGCGAAAACTGGATCCAGTTTGAATGGGGTCCTGGCGACGGGCATGAGCTAGTGAGAGGGTGTGCAGTCCAGGGCTGCTGGTTTGCAGAGCTGCAAAGATGGCACCTCGCGGCACGACTGTCTAACCCGTCTCTGACGACACAATGTCGAGCCTGACCAGCGAGGCACAATTGAGATCTAGTCAGCTTTTACACGACACAAAAGAACTCGTCTCATCATTCGATGCGATTGCTTTTTGGCAGATCTCCCGAACACGCGGAAAGATCCAGGTGGGCGGAAGCAGGAGGGAAGCTCGGTGCCCTTGATGCGTCTTGAACTAAGGCCGGAGGACGGCAGAAGCCAAGCTTGCGGCGGTCGAGGTGTGTGCTCCATCGCTTTACCATTCATTCGTCTGGGCAGCGGTCAAGCTTCGAGCCAGCGTCCGTTGGAAAGTTAGACAGCGGCGCCCACGCTGCCGAACCCTCCAACCGTGGTCGATCGTCCACACGTTTTCAACAGCTCTTACAGCTTTGGAAAGCCGAGGTCACGATTTTTTCCTCCATCTCGCTCCTCACTGGGGTGCGAAAAAGTCTTCTACTAATGATTCTTAGCACGCGTCAAGGAGGAAAGTTCCGAGCGCCTAGCACAAGAGACTCGCTGCAGATCGGTTCAGATAGCTGGGAATTTATTGCGCGTGCCTTCCTGTGACAAATTGTCAAAGCGTAGGTAGATTCGAAAAGTCCTGCATCGGACTCGAGACATGAAGATCTTGTGAGATCAAGCAGAGAAGGTTTCGCAAGACTAGCCACTCCTCGTCTTGAGACATGTGCACAACTTTACCTATATGCCGTGATGATCATACCAACTCCGGCCTCTTTCGCTCCTCCTGGAAGCAATCTGCTCTCCGAAACATGAAGATGTCCAAATGCGCCGAATGCTGCGAGATAAGACATTCTACAGTGTCACAGTTAGTACAAAAGACTGCAAAGTCTACCGTGTCTCTGCACAGGTGATCCTGCACGTAGATGACACGTACATGAATATCACTTGGAATCTTTAATTCTGTGTCAAGCCTCGATGGTCGCAGGAAAGCGGATGATTCGTATACAGTGCTTGGCAGTTGACCGCCTGAAGAAGTCGACGAAAGCAGTGACCACCCCCGATTTACTTGATCGTTGTTGGTCAGAATCCATCCAGTGCGCAAAGATGCTTCCACTGTGAGACACGCCCGTCGCTGTGCTATCAGGCGGAATGGAATACGGGATAGTGCTTTCTTACGCAAGCTAAACTGGGGGAATAGGGAGCGAGGATTGCCTGTTCTTTGACGTGAAGGCTCCAGAAGGTCTTCGAAATGAAAGCTTGTCAATTGTCCATTGGCTGTACAGTGGTAGTGTGACTGGCATGTTTGCTTTGTCTAATCAAGGTCAAACACAAAGTTGGTCTTGGGTAGCAAAGATTGGGTAGGCAATCCAGCTGGACTAGTCCAAGATATGGCAGCAAACGGGAGGTTCATTACCGTCAGTTTCCAGTCCTGCCGGCGAATCACGATCAAGACTAGTTCTGTTGCTTCAACTTCTACGCAGGAATGCCTGACCTACCAGTGGAGTGTACCGATGTTGCTCGGCAGATACAATCATGCTTTCGACGGCACTTGTTGAGAAGAGGATGGGAAGAGGTAGTCGGAACCAAACTCACTGGCCTTTGTATGGCACAACTGAGAGGTGCATGAACTCACGAGTGACGTTTTCAGCCTGATGCTTGGTGAGCAGAAGCAAGACGAGCGACGTAAATTGTCGCTTTAATTGATGGATGATCCAGCAAATGGCTTCTGAAGTAGTGCAAGCACTAGGGCGGTCGCTGAAAACAAAGAACCAGTACACTTGTCCCGCGCCATTGGTGGATGAACGAGATAGGGACACAGCATCGGCCTTTGCTTGTTGGTGTCCTATGGAAATGCCCAGCAAAGCGATGACGATGCTGGTGCCGTTGACAAAGGATGTTCACGACCGAACAAGAATCTCGACAGCAAGCTTTTATTTCTGTGAAGCAAGCAATCATCCTTGGTGTATGCAAGGAACAGCAACATCATTGGAGACTTGTTTGCACATGGCTGCTGCAGCTGCCCAAACTCCGCAATTTCGGAGCGTCATCTCCGAATGTTAGTGGGCGTGACAGGCGCAGGCCGCGCATGCGCTGCGATTTTTGGCCCATAACATGGCAGTGACACCACTACAGATCCTGCTGTTGCCTTCAAAGTCCATGTCAGCATTCTTCTATCTATCTCACATCATGCAATGGATGCACTGGTGTACGAAGATACGCCCTTAGCGACCTATTTCGAAGGTGAAGCTGTTCCATACGAATTACCGCAAGAAGAGACACCTCCACCAACCCCTTTCGCTCCGCGCGGTTTACCAGATTTCAAAGGCCGACTCCGGAAGATCCGACGAAGTGCGACAAGTATAGCTCCCGGCTCAGCATATACGGAAGGACTGCTAGAAAAATTTCGCTATATTATCGTTGCATCACAACTTCTATCCGATGAAGGTGGTCCTCGCGCTTCTCTCCTCGAC
The DNA here is from genome assembly GCA_027563595.1 of Erythroxylum suave. NCBI lineage: Eukaryota > Viridiplantae > Streptophyta > Magnoliopsida > Malpighiales > Erythroxylaceae > Erythroxylum > Erythroxylum suave. Next base: position 7,581 of record JAOSBN010041916.1, read on the forward strand.
CATGACACCACACAAAATGATCTTACGACGCTTAGAGGTGCGGCCGTAACCGCAGCAGCATCTTTCATTGCTGCTTGGGGAACACACTGGTTCAAAACGCGCAAGAGGGCTGCGAGGCCGCTCACTTGGCTTGATGTAGGAGTTTACTGCCTGGGCACTGTTCTTGTCGCCTTGGCTGCCGTGTTCTTTGGCAGACGGCAATACACCAATTATGTCCAGCGGGCTTCAGTGCGAACTTTGTCTCGATATGTCGATGACTCACATGGATTTGACACCACGGCTAGCAATGTTATGCGATTCATACAGGAGGTGGAGGTCGTGGCTAGAGGATACGAGCTGTACGTATGCGTCGTGGACATCGAAACGCACTGACTAATACTCGATAGAGGAGCAATGTTGCCTCCCATCAGTCGGCTAGAGGATCGACAGCTTGTTCGGAGATGCCTGACTCTGCGTCGAGAATTGGCAGCGGCACTAAAGATGCTCACCATAATCATGGTCCAAAGCCACAATGCCGTACAACCATACATAGACAAGAACGATGTACAACGATATCATGATGTATATGAGGTCTCACTGGTGGAATACACACAAGCCATCGAGTTGGTCAATCAGAGTTCGGAAGACGGCCAAGACTCTCTCAAAGATTTACGTTTCTCAGTCAGATTACATGCACTGGCTCGGAAGGTTCTGTTTTGTGACCTCTTAGCTTTGCAGCAGAGCAAAGGCTGGTCCAGACTGCAACAGTGGAATGATCTTCTGCAGCTTTTGCGAAATGTCGAATATGAAACTGCCAGCAGACAGAAAGGTCTGTCTCATATGTTGGCTGAAGAAGAGTGGGGTAATCAGAAATCACGCAGACAATCTATTGGCACCACTTCACAGAGTGATGGCGAGAGCGTACCAGACAACGCGACCATCAAGATGCAATTGCGCCGATTCGAAGACGTTGCTCACTCTGTCAGAGGTCTGAATGCGAGGGTTCACATAATCCGGGAGGAACTGAATGGGTTGACCAGTGCCAACTCGGAAGATTCCGTCGTCTCTTCTGCCCTCTCTAAGCATTACGAATCTCTAGGCGCAGAGCTTCGTAATCTGATGTTTGAATGGGAGCGTAACAGATCTGCTGTCATGTATCCTACAGATCCAGACCAAGATCGTGCTTCCTGTTCAACGGGTAGCATCCAGACGCCAGTTTCACCATCACCAACTCTGGGAGGCTTACAAATCGTTGATGGAGGACCTGCGGACGCTCTCCGCTTACTGAATGGCGATTCTTCCCCTTCAGCCCATAAAGGAATCTTTGAGGAAGAAGTCTTTGAAGCTGTTGCGAGTCGCTTACCACGAAAACGTATGTCAATGGGTGGTATGACCCGAGAAGAGAAAATAGCCAAACTGGCCGAGGAACGGAAGAAGAGACAGACATTTCAAGAACAAGCAGACAACACGACAAGCATGCTTCGCGAATTGCAAATGGTGATTAAGCATCGACCAAAAGGAAGTTTATCGACTAAGTCGAGTACCAACAATCCTTCCAGCGGCATCAGGGTTGCCTCTCTATAACGAGGGGTAAGAAAACCACACGACATCAAGTGATCATGTCCAGAGCAACATATCTCGGCATTGATTCATACGAAAACCACAATCTCTTTATACACTGACAGCACATCTTGCAAAGACATCAATACTGACATGGCCTGTTTCATACGTTAAGAAATACAAGGGTTTTCATTGTCATGAACATTACGACGGCGTTTAAAAAGCACACAAAATCTGACGAGTTGGAGAAATCATTGCTTGAAGGTGGTGGCTATCTTGATTGCATTGGGAGTTTGGTGGCAATGTACAGCAATTACACCAGCATAGAAAGCATCGAGCGAGGCGGCTCTGTGATAACACCATTTATGGCTCTGCATAGATATTGATATTCTAGTTTGTATACACGAGCATATGTAATGTATCAACATTATCGTGGTGTTTAGTATTGCATACATGTGCATTGTCGTGTACTCAGATGGACCAAAGCATGTCACATTGACCCGGCCTGATCCTTGACCGGTCATCGGTAGAGAGGACAAGCCGAATCATTTGTTCATGGTGAAGTGCAGTCCGACAGATCGGTCCACTGCACCTGAGCCAACCACATCAACCTACGTACCTTGGACAGACCATCATTCCGCAACACCTCGTATATTCCACATCTATATAACCACAATCCGACAACGTAACAGTAGCGTCGTCTCCCACAACAAGACACACAGGCAAGAAGCGAAAGATCCAGCTTTTCCACCCCGACCGACAACCAGGTCAAGCCGGCCTAGTACACATCCCGCCGATGATGGACGACGTGCGTGCCACGTCCCAGCCGTCGCCGATGCATCCTGAGGTGCGCGTCGCGCGCGACCCCGCCCACAACGTTGCGCTTCCACTCGCGCCGCGCCGACATGACCTCACCCGCGTCTTCGACCGAGCGCTTCCCGGTCCCGACCGCGTCGCAATCGACCGTCATCTCGCCCTGCTTGGCCACCGCGAGGTTGCGGCTGTTCTTCAGGTAGCACGTCTTGATGGCTTCGTGGTACTGCGCGGTCACGCAGCGGGGGTCGGCCGCGCACGCTTGCATGCACTGTGTGAATGTCGACAGCGACTTCTGGGCGTAGTCGCCGCCGGGCCGGTCGAGGGCGCAGGTGACGTTGCAGCTGCGGGAGGAGAGCGTGGTTGGGCCGGGTGTGCATTGGCCTGTTGGGGTGGGGAGGGTTGTGGTTTGGGAGGGTTTGGTGCTTGTGCCGCTGCTGGGGTTTGAGGGGGTGGGGGATTTGGTTGTTGGGAGGGTGGATGGGGATCGTGCTGTGGTGGTCATGGTTGTTGCTGAGGATGGTTTGGTGGTGGTGCTGGATGCGGCGCCGGATGTCTTGCTGATAGAGTTTGTCGTGCTGGATTTGGGGCCGGTGGAGGTGGCGGCGGCGGAGGTGCTTGTGGCCTTTCCGCTCACGGCGACACCGACTTGGACATTCGCACAGCTTGCACCCGAGCATTTCTTGTACAGGTTCATCAGGCCTGCACCACCGCACTTTTGAGAACCGTCACCCGCGCACGTCATGTCGCAGTTTCCGACGGTGCCGGACACGGGCATGCGGTCCGAAGGGAAACTGTTTCCACAGTAGCATTCTTTGGAGTACTCGGTGGCTGCCATGGTGTAGCCTTTGGACTGGCAGTATTGAATACACATGGCGTTGGTCATCTTGGGATCTGATGTTGTGGCGGCGGCCATGCTGCGGTCGTAGTAGTTGTCCGTGGCGCAACCCAAGTAGCCCCAGCCTTGGGATGTGAGGTCTGTGAAGTAGGCCGAGTCGGAAACTGCTGAGATGCCTGTAGGTGCCGTGCAAACGGATGCTGGCGTAGCTCGGCTAGGGCCTTGTTGAACAAGGTTGCAGCCGGGAAGAACATTGAGAGTGCCGGTAATGACATCGTTGATTTGGCTGGCCTTCTTGCAACCGCTGGCGGTGGAATCTGGGGTGAGCTTGAAAAGCGGGCAGTCCTCGACACGGCCGGAAAGGTTGGTGCATTGTTTGGCGGCTTTTTGGAGCAGGTCAACATCCCAGCCATTGATAAAGTCACCGTGAAAGCCGTAGCCTGTGGGATCACCCATGGACCAGAGGAATGGTTGTGTGCCGCCAGTCCACTGGTCCTTGTATTTGTTGGTGTCCCAGATGATCTCGTAGAACAGGGCCATCAAGCGGACGGGATGGCTGGCTGGGCACTTGCCTGCATTGTAGGCACCATCCGGATAGCTGACATGAGATTTGTGATCGGCAGAGTCAAGGTTTTTTCCGTCCCAGCAGGAAGGAAAGAAGATCTGAGATCGAATACCGTTAGGGCAGTTCGTCGTTGGGAATGCACCAGTTTCGGGCTTGTCACCACCACTGTAGTCCAAGCAATGATAGGACACAGCTTGCGAAGCAGCGTCACTACCACCGGAACGTTTGAAAGGATCACCAGCAAGCATACGGAAGCCTTTAGGAAAAGCAACGATGTCTTCACCTTGGGCATTGCGCTGGAGGTAATACACTGTGGCACCGCCGATCTGATCAACCTTTTCAAACTTCCCATCCGATCTTTTGAAGAAGAGCACAGGAGTCCAGTAGTTTGAGTTGTCGCCTTGAACGGTGCAAGAGCTGCAGGTACTAGCTTGAGTCGAGGAGTAGTCCATGGTGAAGTCGAATCCATTCCCGCCCATAATGGTATGCAAATGGCCAGAGACAACACCTGGGTTGACGATGGGGTCGGCACGTTCCTGAACCAAAGGTGAAACACATGGCAATCGCCAGAAAGCAGAGGCCGGCACTGCCAGCAATGCCGCAAAGGCCAGAGAGGTTGCGCAGTACATTTCGGTAACGAACGTTAGCGCTGTTGCTGAAATGAGTGACGGACGAGGATGTATGGACGAATAAAGAAAATGAGAGTATCGCACGAATCAACCGCGCAGACAAAGAATGGCAGAAGTCACAGACTTCAATGCAGCAACAGCGAGCGTAAAGGAACGAATGGGGGACAAAGACGACGTCTGTACAGATCCGGCCAGGATAAAGTACATATACATACCCGCGAGGGAGGCTCACTGATAAAATTAAAGCGCTTGTAGGGCGAGTGCTATACTTCCGACCAGGCTGAAGACATGGCTGGCAATAGACTTTCTGCAGGACGCCATGAGGCTTGCTGGGATACTGACCATGTCTTGCCAGGGATGGCACGAGGAAGTGGAATCAGAATCCGGCTCAGGACCAAGAGGCGCCAAATGCTGAAAGAATCGTCACGTTTCACGTAGCTCTATCAACCAGGTCAGAAGTATCATCGTGAGCTCTTCAATCTCGGCACGACGTCAGGATGCCGAGAAGACTGAAGCTGAAACGCGAAGCTAGACGTCTTCGAGCAGAGACCTGGATGCAATTCTGACGGACAAGACAGGCTTGATAAGGTCGGTGGCGTGATCATGGCGTTTAGAATTGGACGCAACTGGATTCGGAATGTGACTAGTAAGGAAACAGAGTTGGCCATGAGCAGCGAGGTTGCCACAAGACCATCATGTCGCCCCTCTATGTGCAAGCTGCAGGGGAAGCTAGAGGTCCGGATTTGCCTCGATAAGGCATATTGCTGTTAAGGTAATGTCAGAGTCTGGATCTTTGTGATGAGCATCGAGTGTTTAGGGGAATAGGAGAAAATGGTGAAACGGGAACGCGGTTGTGGTAGCAACCTTAGCCTCCACTTGCCATGCGCAACATCACGCTTCCACCACAACCAATCATACGCGAAACACACTCCCCTTTAACATCCTTGCAACATCCCGTTCGGAAGAACATCATGCCTTCAACAGCACCTCTTTACATGGTACCAGCGAGGCATATTCCGAAAGCTTTCTAGCCACATTATCTCCTGAAGTCCACATTCAAAAGTTACACCTCACTGGCTGCTGGTTGGCTCGTCCTTCACCGGTACATCGATCAAAAACTCATCAGAGTCCATTTCAAGCCTACCTCGCAAAGCTGCCATGGTCAGGATATCCTGGCTGTACAGTCTGTGTCCGAGCCGACTGATTGCAGATCCCTCCGGGTCGACGTTCTTGGTACTACCAACCACTAGTGCGTGTTCTCTTATTGACTTCTGGGGCAAGCTCGCATGGACACCCTCTGCTCCCATTGCTAATGCGACTTGCTTCAATTCTTGTGCCAGATTACCAAGGTCTTTGCGTAGTTGCTTTGTGAAATACACTTGGATTCTCTCCAGGAGCTTCAATCCATTCTTACCGCGCTCGATGGCCTCCGACAGCTTGAACCCCCATTCCTTCTCATTTGCAGTGGCTTTAGGCAGAAAAGGTTGGAGATCAGGCAGCTTCTGATCTTTGTATGCTGTTTCGATCCAGTCGTCACTGACTAGGTCTATACCCTTAGTTATTGCGATAACAAGCTTGCTGGTCTTCTTGAGGTTGCCTGTACCGATACAAAGAACATCCGCAATGTTAATGTCGGTGACAATGGTTCCTCCTAATCTCTCGATCGTGTGAATCGCCTTCTTGTTCTCCCTGATCTTACTCGTACTCGAGAAGATTATCTTTGGCCTGCCATACTCTGATTCGGTGGTATGTAACGCCGAAGTAGCGTCGGGAGTCTTTGAAATTCGGGAGGACCTTCTCTTAGACGTGAGTGATGCTGTCATTGGTGGATTGGCCAATCTTGTTTTTCTGTTTGTCGACTTTTTCTTGTGCTTTGGTTCATTTGGCTCGAATTCGACGTTTTCATTGAAAGGCTTTCCCTCAGCGGTTGTCTCTCTTGTCAGTCTGGTTGCAACATGTATCGTATCGTGAATCTTGTTTGGGTCTGCGTCTTGGATCCTTAAGGAAGCCTCATCACTGAGTTGCTCATTCCTCCTTCTTTTGCTTTGAGATGGATTTGTTGAATTTTCAATTTCACACATTCGCCGCTTAGAACGTCTGATATGATGTTGCTGCTGCGACTCATCCTGACTTGCATCTCCTCCGGCATCCGGTACGTTTCCACTTCCATTAGAAATCTCCTCATCTTTAGCAACAGATCTTTGGTATTCATCGTGTCCGTGCCTTCGATCATCTTCAAGTGTCGTTGCAGGGATTTCTGAACTTAGCTCTTTTCTCGCACAAAGAGACGGCACTCCTGTCCCTGATTCTTTAGCTTCTTCTCTTTGATGACTAACAGTGGTCACTTCTTTGAATGGATGTTTGTTTACCGATGACGTTTGGCTGTTGGTAAAGCGATCAGCACTCGGGCTGACAGAGTGTGTTGTGGAGGCGTCTACCACCCGGCCGAAATCTTCTGCGGCGGTGCCTGGGGTCGCTACGTTTGTCCGAGGTTTCGTGATCCGATCTCTCTGTGGGGACTTTCCATCTTGCAGTTTAACTGAATTGCAAGCGAGGCTAACGGATTTCGTTTGTATTTCATCCAAAGCTGCAGTACCCTCCTGCTGCTCGGGATCATTGCAATCAGTTTCGTTAAGGGAAGGTAGAGAGATTTCAGCTACAGGGATTGATGTACGATCTTCATCATTCCCAAGCAATATCTCTTGCCGCTCCGCCAAAGCGCTGTTGTCACCGATTGCTACAAAGTCGAACACTCTAAGAGGCCCAAGAATCTCATGTCCTTGTTCGGTCGCATCCTCTTCGTTCGTGTCAGCCTCAGGCGGACGCATCGAGTTGGAGATATAGCCTGATCTATCCCATTCAACTTGCCATCGACCCAGCGATGATGTGAATTGTTGACCTTCGGTCATAATGATCGATTTCCGATGATTAGAGGTCGACAGCGGTACCTCGACATCGCAAGAGTCAAGGACGAATACTGGCTCGGAGTGAGACTGGGTCGAATATACACTGAGAAGATAGTAATCTTTCTCAACATCTGCGTGACTGTTAGTCGCATGAATACTTGTTAGCTGAAGCCGAACCGAGTCTGATGCAACAGTGGTATGGATCTTGCTGGCACGAAACTTCGGCATTCAAGGTCATTGCATCTGGCAAGTAGAACGTAGATGTAGTGGCATTGTAGCGATCAAGAGGAAGATACCTCTTCGCTCCAGCTGGGTCAAAGTGTGCGAGGAACACAGGCACATCCATGATTCAATGCAGGACCACCCAGTGTTGCCATAAGGTCATATAGTTGCCAGTCAAAGAGATTGCGAGTTCTCAACCACAGCATAAGGTTGATGTGTGGAGG
>JAOSBN010041967.1:0-15310 GCA_027563595.1 Erythroxylum suave
CGAAAAAGTATACACAATTCAACCCCCCTTCTTGTGTGTTGATTATCATTGTACTAATTTGTGATTTACTTCATAAACTACCTTTAAAAGAAACAAGCTATCTCTAGTTAGTTTAATAATAGAAAACCAACTATAGTTGGTCTTTTACAGACTAAAATAAAGGTTGATAGATTGAGCAAAGGTCAATATTTTCTAAAAAAATGATTATCCGTATCCAACCTTCTTTCCTACTATGGTAGAATCATAGTTGCTTATGACCCTAAAGAAATTATGGTTATTCTGATTTCACTATTTAGTATAATTCATCAACTTGAGGATCGACCTAGCTTCCCTCCATAAAGACATTATTGCAACATTTGTTTACATTGCTAATATTACATTAAAGAAAAAACAATTATGGGATGACTTGAAATTAATATGTGCATCTACTTAGACATCTTAGTTAGCAGTGGGAGACTTCAATATCCTTTTATATTCTCACGAAACTTAGGGATCCACTCAATAACTTAAGCAATCTAATAATGATTTTAGGAATTTTAAGCTACCCTATATTGACTAATTTAATATAAAGTAGGAATTTCTTCCCCTAAAGCAATAAGAAAAAAGGAAGTGGTTAAATAGAAAAAACTTTGACAGAGAACTTCTTAACTTACTTTAGGTGACCAGATACTCTAACAAATATGGCATATTCATTTTCCCTTATCTCAAATCATAGCTCTGTAGCAATACAACTTTAGCAACATAAAAGGATAATGGGATCTCCATTCAAATTCTTTAATCTTTTAATTAAACTAGAAAGCTATAAGGAAGTCGTTATAAAGGAAATTTCTACTAATGTGGAAGGATTTTAGTACTTCAATTGTATGAGGAAGTTGTAAAAAATAAAAGGCAAGCTTAAGAAATTTCATACAAATCATTTCAATAAAGATATGGCTTTTGTTGTTGTTGAAGCAAATGAGTTCTCCAACTAGATCATGAAGAACTCTATACTAATCCTTGTACTAATAACCTCAAATTTAAGAAAAAACTACTCTTAATAGATACTTACAAGTTTTAGAACTCATAATTCGCTCCTCAAGCACAAATTTATAGTCTAAGGCTTCAAAAAGAGGATATAAACTCAATTTATTTCACAAAATAATCATTGTAGAAGGAACATCAATAAAATTGGTTGCTTAACACGTCCTATGGAAGCTTCCTTATAGAAAAAAAGGATATAAAGACTAGATTTCAACTATTTCAAGGACTACTTATTAATTAAAATTAATTACATTTATTTTGTGTAGGACATTAACTCTTTCATTTTACTAGCTCCCACTCAAGATCAGATAGATTCTCTCAATATGTCTTTGACAACTATAGATATTGAAAAGGAGTTATTCAATGTTCATACTAACCAAGCACTAGGATCTTATGGCTTCAATGCTTCATTTTTCTAAATATCTTTGCATTAGGTAAAAAATCAAGTCATCAAAGATATTTAAGAATTTTTCATTTTAGGAAAGTCGATAAGGAAATGAAAAAGAAATTTCTCTTTCCATTACCTAAAAATCGTAATTGTTCTTCTTTTTATGATTTTAGGCATATTTCTTGTAGCAATACTCTTTATAAAATCATTTCTAAAATCTTGACCACTAGATTAAAAGCAATCCTATGGGACATCATCAATTCCACACAAGCAAGATTCATTTAAGGAAGAAGCGTTATGAATAATATACTAGTGGTACAAGAGATATTCAAGTTTTACTATATGAAACTATATATCACAAGCTACTCTATAAGATTGAACTCCATAAGGCATTTCATTTCATTAGCTAGAAATTCATTCTAAATACATTTGAGGCTTTTGGTTTCCCAAAAAGAAATTCATCAAATGGTTTTTAAAATGCATCTCAACTCCTTCCTATAGTGATTTAGTCAACAATGAACCACCTTAGGCAATCAATAGAGCTAAAGGTTTTAAGTAAGCAGACTTTTTATCTCTATATATTTTAAAATTATTCATAGAGAACAATACTAGACTTATTACATATAATGTCAATTTAGGTAAGCCTTTTAAGTATCATTATAGATGTAAGGACCAAAAGTTAACAATTTATCTTCTAAGAATGACTTAATTTTTCTTTATAGTTTTGATATCCAATTGATTAATACTATTATGAAATATTTGCAATACTTCACTACTTTTTCAGGTATTAAATCAACAAATTTAAAAGTTAGCTATTTGTCCCTCACTCCAAGAAATTGCAAAATTATCGATGAAAATTCCCTATAAAAATAATTTTGTAGTAAATTACTGACAAAAATTGCGTTTTGTAGGTAAATTTGTTGGGAAAAAAGATATTTTGTGATAGAAAATAAAATTCGTCTTTGAAAGAGGAGGGAATTTTGCCACCAAACTTTGCTAATGAAATTTAGTGATGGAATAGTGAAAGTAGTCATAGAAATAAGCACAAATAGTTCCTCGTAAAGATTGCGTACGAAATTTACCATCAGAAAAAATTTTCCATAGGAAATTTCTCGAAGGAAAGGTGAATCCCTAGGTAATTTCCCTCAGAAATATGTTTTCATAGGTAAATTACCATAGAGTGATGTTCCATGAGAAAATTCCCTACAAAAACACCATTCCATAGGGAATTTCCCTACAAAAATGTGGTAGGCAAACTTTTCATTAAAAAACAATGCAGACCTCAAATTCAAGAAATATTTGAGGTTTATATAAAAATTAGGCTTTTATAACCCTAAATCGTTCCCACCTACCATCTCCCACCATCGTCCTAGGAAATGACATCTCCCACTGTCGGCTACTGTCTCCCACCACCGTCGTTCTGACCCGACCTGATTAAGTCGCTATGTACCCTTATCTCATCGAAAATTATCTTCTTTTCTGTTTATAAACTCTTAACTTTTTGATTAAAATTGGACATTATCATAAAGATTGCTTGAAGCATAAGACATGGCTCAAAATGAAAGTTAACCTTGGTGCTTTATTATATTTCTAATCAAATTTAGCTAAAGTTTCATATAAAACTCAGTAGATTAATACTAGATTTACCACTTATATCACTAACACAAAGTAAAGATCCTTTATAATCTAATTCATACTTTCAAATGAAAAGTTTGTCTCTACGGGAAATTAATTCAAAGCTCTAGTTGAATCTATTACATCCTACCATTTGATTTTAGATGAAGGAGATCATTTAGATCTTTTTAAATTTCTTTGTGTTCTTCCCATTTCTTAAAATTTGGATTCTTTTTCAAACCTTAATGGTGGTACTATAAAAAAAGTTTTATAAAAGGAACTTCAATTTACTTATGACAGAAACATTAAAGTCACATATCCAAAGAAAGAATGGTTAGATTAGTAAAGAATGAATCCTTCTAGATCTAGATTTTAATGATAATGGAATTTTTGTGGATTATTTTCAAGGAAAACATACATAACATATAGTTATGAAAGAAGCCACAAGAAGCACACATCTTTTTGAAATTATACACATCAATTTATATGGGGTTTTTAATGCTCCATTATTTATTGGACAAAAATTTTCATCACCTTTATTGATGACTTTTACATTATATCTTTTTGATGCATAAAAAAATTAATCAATAGACGTCTTAAAGGTGCTTCTTGATAAGGTAGAAAGATAATTATATAGAAAAATAACAATTTTCAAATTTGTTAAGGGTGATAACTATTATGGGAGATATAATGAAAGTAAATAACATCTTGGTCTATTTGTAAAATTTCTTTAAAAGCATCATATATATGCTCAATACACACTTCCAGTTATACCATAACGAAATGATGTAGTTGATAGGTGTAAATGTACCTTAATGGACATGGTTAAGATTATGATGAATCATTGTTCTTTATCCTTGTCATTATGGATGCATGCTCTAAAATTTTCATGTATTTATTTAATAAGGTTCGTAGAAAAATAGTTCCTAAGAGACACTTTGAGCTGTGGATAGGAAGGAAACCTACTTTAAGGTACTTACATGTTTGGGGTTACTTGATGGAAGTAAAAATCTATAATCTATAATAAATAAAATTAGATTTAAGAACAACTAGTAGGTCCTTCATTTGTTATCTAGAAAAATCTAAAGGAAAATTTTTTATTGTCCTAACAATAGTATAAGAATTTCTGAAAGTGGAAATTCTAGATCCATAAAAAATAATGAAACTAACGGGAGTTTAGACTTACATAAAGTGGGAATTAAGAAGTTAGAATAAAAGTCTTCTTGCCTATAAATTCTTCTAAAGTGTTTATTACTAGAGTTATTGAAACTTTTGACAACTTACAATAAATAAAAAAAAGCACGACCAAATTCTAAATAATAAAGACACTATTAATGAACCTATTGTAAATGAGCCATATAAAGTAGCATTATGAAGATCTTAAAGAAAAAAGAGATTAACTATTTATGATAATCATATGATTTATTTACAAGAGGTAAAAGGTGATTTAGGAATTGATAATGATCCCGTTTCATTTTCACAAGCCATTAAATGTGAAAATTCTAATAAGTTACTAGCCACCATGAAAGAAGAATTAAGATCCATAGATGATAATGAAGTTTGATATCTTGTTGAATTACCAAAAGATTGTACAAAAATCAGTGCAAATGGGTCTTTTAGACCAAACACATCTTTAATGACACTATAGATGTGTTGACAAGAGAAAAGATACAATCAGATTGTGATCAATCCTGAGGATCAAGAAAAGACTACTTTCACATGCCCCTTTAACACATTTGTATATAGAAGGACGCCCTTTGATTAGTGCAATGCTCATGCAACTTTTTAGTGATGCATATCAATATCTTTTTAGATTATGTTGAATGAATTATCGAGGTATTTATAGATGCTTTTTCTGTTTATGGTGATTCATTTGATCATTGTCTTCAAAATCCATCTTTAGTGCTGAAAAAAATGTATGGAAACTAACCTTATTCTGAATTATGAGAAGTGTCATTTTATGGTTGAACAAGGAATTGTTTTAGGGCATGTGGTTTCTTCACGTGGTTTAGAGATCGATAAAGTGAAAACTGATATTATTTTGTCTTTGCCTTACCCCTCTTACGTAAGGGATGGTCGTTCTTTCTTTGGTCATGCAGGATTTTATCGATGATTTATCAAAGATTTTTTGAAGATTATCGCATCCCTTTGCAAGCTTTTAGCAAAGGAAGTCAAGTTTGTTTTCGAAGGTGCATGAAAATGGGCATTCGAAACTTTGAAACGAAGTCTTACATCTGCTCCTGTCATCTGACCACCAAATTGGGAGCTTCCTTTTGAGCTTATGTGCGATGCAAATGACTTTGCCATGGGAGCAGTGTTTGGATAGCGAGAGGGGCGACATTTGCACGCCATTGCTTATACTTCTCACACTCTCGATACACACACAACTCAACTACCATACGATCGAAAAAGAGCTATTTACTGATGTGTTTTCTTTAGAAAAGTTTTGGTCATATTTATTAGATACTAAGGTTATTGTTTTTTCTGATCATGTAGCCCTAAGGTACTTCATACATAAAAGGAGACCAAATCGAGGCTTATTTATTAGATTCTGCTTCTACAAGACTTTTATCTTGAAATCAGGGACAAAAAAGGTGCTGAGAACCTTGTTGCTTATCACTTGAGTAGATTGTGCAACAATGATGCCAAGGCTGGATCTATTCTTGTCGAATTCCCTGATGAGAAGTTGTGCGCTGCTTCCTCATCGTTGTGGTCATTGTACATTGATTTGGTTAATTTTCTAGTTACCCACGAGCTGCCCGCAGGTATGACAAAAGCCTAATGCGATAAATTTCATGCTGATTCTAGATTTTACATACGGAAAATTTTTTTGGATCAAGTGATTTAGACATTATGTACATCAAGATGAGTTTCGTTTCATTTTAACTTTCTGTCACACTTATTCTTATGGTGGCCACTTTGGTGCAAAGATGCATTCGAATTTTACAAGACATGTGATCGACGCTAGAAGGTAGGAAATATTATGCGTAAGAATGAAATGCTGCAAACTTTCTTGTTATTCGATGAGGTCTTTGATGTTTGGGGCATTAATTTTATGGTTCTTTTTCCTTTATCTAACAGTAGTTTATACATCCTTCTTGTAGTCAACTATATATCTAAGTGGGTCTAGGCATTATTGACCAAATCTAGTGATGCTAAAGTTGTCCTTAATTTTGTGAAGTCTAACATTTTTTATAGGTATGGCATTCCCAAAGCTATCCTTAGTGACTGAGGATACCACTTTTGCAACCGATCTTTCAAGGCTTTGTTGAAAAAGTTCCACATCATCCACTGAACGTCAACGGCCTACCATCCATAGATGAGTGGTCAAACGAAATTGTCAAAACGTGAAATCAAATCTATCCTTGAGAAGACTATGAAATCTAATCAGAAAGATTGGAATCTTTGATTAGGTGATGCATTGTGGGCTTATCGCACTGCATATAAATCACCTATAGGCATGTCACCTTTTAGGATAGTTTATGGAAAGAATTGTCATCTACCCGTAAAGCTTGAACATCATGCATTTTGGGCCATTAAACAGTGTAACTAGGATTATCAAAATGCTAGAATTCATCGTAAGTTACAGCTACAAGAACTTAAGGAGTTAAGGAATGATGCATATAAGAATGCACGGATTGCGAAGGAAAAGGAAAAAGCATACCATGACCAAATGGCTGGAAATAAGGAATTTGTGGTAGGTTGGATAGTTCTTCTCTTCCAATTGCATATCAAGCTATTTCCTAGTAAGTTACGTTCTCGATGTCATGGTCCTTTCATTATTACTAATGTATTTCCACATGGTGCTGTTGAGATTTGTGACATAGGTAGCAACAGAAGCTTCAAAGTTAATGGCCATCGATTGAAGTCTTTTTATGAAGGTTTCTATGGAGAAAGTGGTTGTGGACATGGCGAACTATGGAGAATGATGCACATAAAATGTCGAGCTAACGACTGTAACCAAACGCACTTAATGGGAGGCAACCCATTAGAGATAAATCAGATTTGATTTCTTTTTTACCTTCTTTTTCATTTCAGTTTTTAGGTTTTGAATTTTGTTCTTGTTTTTCAGATTTGGTGTGAATTTTGCTTCTTACATTTACTATAGCATTGAGGAAATGTTGTGTTTAAGTGTGGGGGGAATGTTTTAGTTTGTTTCTAGGTTAAAATTTTCGAATTTGAGGGTAGTCTAGGTTCGGATTTATGCTGTCTATTAAGGGGAAAATAACCGGACCTTCTTGCTCTTGCTTGAACTTGAGAACTTTTTCACTTTAGTTGCATGTTTTGCATAAAATAAACATTAAAATTTGAAAAAAAATTGAAAATTACAAAAGCATTTTATGTTTTTTCTTGCTTCTTAAGTGCTTTAGTTTTCTTTACGATCCTCAACTGTTGAATGAGTTAGAGTATTATGCAAGAGATTTGGTTAATAATGGTGAATGCATAAACTTGATGAATGGGCTTCATGTAAAACTTGAGCATTCTAGATAGTAGAGTGATCTTGAAACTATGTTGTATTGACTTAATATATGACCTATGTGAGCTCCTGTCCCTTCAACTTTATTCTCTGTTGTGTGCATTCTTTTAACGGTATAATTCTCTAGAACTTGCTTAATATCTTGATTTAGCATACTTGCATGAATATGATAAAGGCATCTAGGTTAAACTACTTGAACTTAAATAGCCAACCTAAAGTATGATTTCCATTAGAAAGCCCTTTTGAGCTTTTATCCTTTTCTTTGCTTTACACATTATTAACTTAGCCTTGATCTCATTTTTTATATTCTATACCCTATGGCCAAGGTTATTAGAGCATTTATTTGGCTATGTTGAATATGTAATTTGGTTGATATATGATGATGTGGTGTTAATTTGAATGTTTGGCTATGAACACAACTCGGCAGTAATGGGAAGAAATGAAAGGAACAAAAACAGAATTAAGAAAAGAGAAAGAGTTTTTTTTTGTGAAATAGAAAGTGTTTCCTATATGTTTCGAATTATGTACTTGTCTATGGGAAGTCAGAATGGAATGAAAAGAAATTGATTTGTTTATGTTAAATTTATAGAATTATGTGCTTAGATGCATAAACGTACATGAGTTCTATGATATTCTGCATAGCTCTACTTCCCTTACTTTAGCCTTTTCTTATCTTTCTTTTACCTCACCTTTAGCCAAGCCCCATTACAACCATATTAAAGACCTTTTGATATGTGTATAGTATATGTGCACTTTAATAGTGTTGTTTAGAATATGGTAGAATGTATTTGTTGATCAAAATTTGAGAATTACACATTCGAGCCTAAACTTTTGAGTGTATATCGATTAGAGGACTTATTATTTCGATATGGCATAGATTTCTTCCAACTCTATTATGATAGATTAGCTCAACTGTTACATGTAAATTGAGTTCATTGATTTTATATGTTGATCGTGGCAAACCGAGTTCTAGATATCATGCTTGAATTATGTGATATGGTTAGGGATTTGAATTGAAGGCTACATACTTAAGTATTTTTCTTCGCCTTGCATGTTTTTGTTTTTCTACACTTTGTTTTTTCTGGTTTTCTGTAGTTCTACTTTATACACTTTGTTTTTTTTTTTGGTTTTCTGTAGTTCTACTTTATGTTCTTTTTCTTACTTAAGGACAAGCAAGAGCTAAGTGTGGGGGAATTTGATACACTCATATTTTCATATATCTTTAGGACTTAATTCAGAGTCATTTACATTAATTTTATGTTCATCTATAGCTGGTTTATCAGTTTTAGCATTATTCAGGATTCGTTGACATAAAATGCATAAATGAAACAAATAGACTCGAATTGCACTATTTTTGGGTTTTTGGCAAACTTGACCTTCAGCCATTGTGGGATTTTTATTTGGAGATTGGTTTAGCCAAAAATTTTGAAATTTCATACTTAAAACTTTGACTAATTAATAGATTTTTGGTGATCAATTACAGATATTTTTGAGGTGGAACTTAGGAGAAATAAAATCGCAAAAGTTGTATCAGATTCTAGATTGCCAGAATGACCTTTCGACGACGTTTCAATCATAACTTTTGATTCAGATGGTGAAATTCAGTGATTCAGGTCTTAAATTAAAGCTAAAACAAAGGAAAGGCTACTGATAAAATTTAAGCTCCTAAACCATCACTGTTTAGTTATTATGTACTATCGAAATTGACCCTGGTAAATTGGCAGGAACGAGTTTCATTGCAGGTCAGCCACCTCATCATTGGAGGGGATATAAAAAATTAAATTTTGTCTCTAGGGAGGCCCGCCTCCTCTTAATTAGTTAGGTTAGATTGAATTTTAGATTTTAGATTTTTGTTTCGTTTTTGTTTTGTGTCTGCTTTTGTTGATTGAAATTTAGTTGGCAATTTTGACAATAGTTAGCATTCTATTTTCATATCTTCAAGGGAACAATTCCTAATCCCATATACTACTTGTAATTCATGTAAGGTTAATTTGCAAGAGTATGACATCTTGTCATTGACATATACTATCGATCTATCGATCTTTATAATACAAATCACCATCTCCTTTCATAGAAAAATCAGGTTGTTTGCCTTCTTGAGTAGCCTAGATAAGTTGTTGCAATTTATCATTAATTTTCTATGGATCACAAATTTCTTGTCTCAAGGTAAGCCTAGCTTTCAATTGAGCTATTAAAGCTCTATCAGATACAAGTCTTCTTTCGCTCTGTTGCACTGACAAAGCCGAAATGGTCTTTTGACTTAAGGCATCAGCCATGACATTAGCCTTGCCCGGATGATGGTCGACAATGCAGTCATAATCTTTAAACAGTTTCAACCAACATCATTGTCTCATATTAAGTTCCTTCTAAGTAAGCAGATACTTCAAACTTTTATGATCAGTGAAGATCCTACACTTTTCACTATACAAATAGTGCTGCCATATTTTCAAAGCAAACACTACCGCTACAAGTTCAAGATCATGTGCAGGGTAGTTTTGTTCATGAGGCTTCAGTTGCCTAGAGGTATATGCAACTACCTTTCCATCCTGTATCAAAACAAAACCCAAACCATTTCTAGATGCATCATTAAACATAACATATTCCTTACCAGAAGTGGGTTAAGCTAATACAGGAGCTTCAATAATCATTCCTCTCAATTGATCAAAACTAGCTTAACATCTATCGGACCATTCATACGTCACTCCCATTAATAAAAGTTTAGTCAAAGGGGATGCTATTATCGAGAATCCCTTCACAAACTAGCGATAGTAACCCACCAAACATAGAAAACTTCTCACTTCCATCATATGCGGTGGAGGCTTCCAATTAACAATTGCTTCAATCTTACAGGGATCAACTTTAATCCTATAAGAAGAATAACATTTCTTAGAAAAGATACTTCCTAAAGCAAAAAGTCACACTTACTCAGCTTTGCATACAACTTCTTTTCCCCCAGGGTTTGTAACACAATTCGTAGAAGCTCAATATGATCATACTTATTCTTAGAATAGACCAGGATATCATTTATAAACACTACTACAAACTAGTTTAAATAAGGCTTAAATATTTTATTCATCAAATCTATAAATGCAATTGAAGCATTAGTTAGCCCAAATGGCATCATTTAGAATTTATAATGTCCATATCAGGACCTGAATACAGTTTTCAGAACATCCACATCCTTTACCTAAACTTGATAGTATCATGATCACAAATCTATCTTGGAAAATACTCCCGCACCTTTCAGTTGATCAAACAGTTCTTCTATTCTTGGTAATAGATACTTATTCTTCACTGTGACTCTGTTTAGTTACTTGTAATCAATTGACATTTGGAGAGTACCATCTTTCTTCTTAACAAACAAAACCAGTGTTCCCTAGGGTGAGACACTAGGTCAAATGAGCCCTTATCCAGTAGCTCTTGCAACTGAACCTTCAAATCCTTCAGTTCAGTAGGAGCCATCCTATATGGTGCTCTGGATATCTGAGCAGTGTCAGACATAACTTTAATAGACATCTCCACTTCCCTTTCAGGAGGAAATCCCGGTAGCTCTTCAAGAAACACATTTGGAAATTCACTCATCACTAGAATATCTTGTAGTTTAACACTCTCTTTTCAAGAATCAATCACATAAGCTAGATAGGCTTCACACCCCTTCTTAAGGAACTTCTAAGCTTATATAGCAGATACCATATTAGCCAGAGAACTAGTGAGGATGCCATGCATTACTATTTTAGATTGATCAAGTTTCCTAAGCACAATTGTCTTAACACTACAAGTCAACCATTACCTGATGCTTGGATAACCAATCCATACCTAAAATCAAATCAAATTCATGAAAAGGAAATTTAATCAGATCTATTACATGCTCACTTCCATGGATCATAACAGGACAATTTCTATAAACCTAATTAACTAGCACACTACTACCTAGAGGATTCGTTACATAAATATCATAACCTAACTGATCTATAAGCATCATTTTATCACAAATTTCTCCAACACAAATATAAGAATGAGTGGATCCAGGATTAATTAAAGCATTCATTTCATAATCCTGATCCTCATGAGCTTTCAAATCATAAGCTCAAGCTATAGTAGATGGCATGGTAGGTCAATCAACATTTTCTCATATAGTACTTAGATTAGGTCTAACATGACAAATCCTATATGACCTCTACTGTGTCCTCTATTTCTAGCAGATATATGAGAAATTTCTCTACTAGTTTATGATGTTTGAGGTTGTCTCATAAGGCAATTGGTTATCAAATGCTCAGTGCTACCACATCCATAATATGCAGCCATAGTTCCTAACAATTACCCTAATGATTTACAAAGCAATAAGGGCACTCAGGAGCACTCGAACCTCGATCCACAAAAGAACCCCTACCAGAAGTAGTTGATGAGGGAAATTTTTGTCACCTTCCTTAATCTACAGATCTCTAAGTAAATTTTGGTGCAGAGGAAACACCTTCACAACTACGCTTGCCTAAGGACTGTCCTCTCGATAAGCCCCTTTGTTGAGCCCTTTTTTCTCTTCACCATCTTTTGCTTCTCTATCTTAATAGCAGCTTACACTAGCTGATGGTAATTCACTTGAAGCAAGAGAGTAATTTCCACTAGATGCTGTTTGATAAAATCATTCAAACCATCGTCAAATTGATAACACCGAAACTCCTCGGTAAGTAGCGGTTCAGATGCATTCTTGTTAAACCCTCTATCTTACTCAACAACAGAAAGGTTTCTCTAGTTTAGGTTCAGAAATTGCTTCCACTTCTCCTTTCCATAAGCTTTCATCACATACTTGGCTTTAAATTCCTGGGAAAAGAAATCCCAAGTCAGAAGCTCTAGTAATTGAGATTTCTCATAACAAACTCCCACCATTCATAGGCTGCTCCTTGAAGAAGACAGACAACACAATGCACCATTCGATCAAGTGGGAGATTAATTTCCTCTAACAACCTCTTCACTTTTGCTAACCAAAATTTTGCCTTTTCAAACTCCTCCAAAGATTTTCCAATAAATTCCTCAACTCTATACATCCGCAACTGATTAATCGAAGCTTTGGGTATGGTCATACGATGTAATAATGTCATCATGTCTTATGATAGCATAACCAAAGCCTCCCCCTAGGTTGGAGGTGGAAGAGGTGGCATTTCAACTTCACCTTGATTGACCTCAAAGGGTCCTGATTTAGAGGGACGAGATCACGCAGTATTATTACTCTCTGCAACCTTGTCAACGACTTCATGAGATCTTTCCATACGTAAAAAAATAATTTTTAATTAATCACATTACTGACTAATCCAAACAATATGTCTAAAAAATATGATTCATCAATAGAGAACATTCTTGCATCAGAATAAAACTCATAAATATCATAATAGAATGTATAAACATCAGAATTGAATATCAGTACATAATATAATCCTTTCAGATCAAAAGCTGACTTGTATCAAATCAAAATATGTTTTGTATCAAATCAGAGCTTATCTTGTATCAAATTAGAACTTGTTTATATCAAAACTGAATATGTATCAAAATACAAAACATGTTAGCCTGTTAATCCTTTATACATAAGTGGATAATAGGACCAGAGCAAGAGAGACTTATGTCTCAGACATCAAAGTGTCTTTATCAGGAGACACCAAAGTCTCAATATCAAGGGACACCGAAGTGTCACAGGAGCAATTGCAAACCCTTCTAGGTATGCTTATTTACTCATGACTAGGACTTAACTGTTTTAAAACAATCCATTTCAGATTTTAGAATCACAAGCAAATAATGTATTATGTAACATATGTCTTTATTACATTTTTCTCAAATTGAACATATTCACTCTCTTTTAATCAAACTCAATATTCCTTATAATGGTAAACACTTGCATCAACATATCAATGAAACATTAAATCATTACATATTATATAACATCATAGAAATTCCTAATTTAAAAACATCTATGTCCTATCCACATCACATATAACCCTTGGAACACATTTGCATTCTTAAGAACACGTTCATCTTGAACATACCATACAATTCAACATTAAACACATTATTTAAGTTATTACCTCAATTAATAGTCCATAACTAGATTAACTTCTACTCAATTAATCTAACATCATCTAAGTTCATTTTCAACCTCAATTAAGTTTAATTAAACCATTAGTAAGTACCTTAACCTTATATATGTCATCAATTGCACAAAACCAAGATTTTCACCTTCCTAGCCCTTTTCCACAACCGTGGGAATATGCCTTATAATTCCCATGATAGTCAGATAAGTGAACCGAAGATTCACTCACCCACAAACTTCAAACTACTTTACCCAATTTCTAGTTTTTCTTAGGATAGGTTTTTAGGTTAGTTTTTTATGGCCATTTTGACACAGAAAATGAGTTTTCTACACAATATGTTCTTTTAAAAAATTGTTCCTTTGTGTCTTAAGTTTCTAATGAACTAAAGTTAATAAAATTTGTTTCATTATTCCTAGATTTATACCCAAAATATTACAGACTATTCTCAAACAGCGACAGTAACCAAAACTCAAATTTAAGAAAGATTTCAAAACCCTTATAGATAGAACTAAAATTCTATTACATCATGAAAATTGTACACCTATGTATTTAGTTTAATCTAAAATTAAAATCACCCGATTTGGATATCTACAAGTCAAGTTATGGCTAAAATCTAATGTTTATTCAGTACAACCACTACAATTAATTCATGCCTTATACCTTCGACACCCCTTGACCATAGTTCATCAATTCCACTTCAATTCAACCTTATTCATGCCTCAATTCCACTTAAACTTCATGTCTAGAAGCAATTCAAAAATCATTTATTAATTAACTTACAAATCAATATCTTCCACACATCAAAACCAAACCAGAAATTATCATACAAGGATCTTTTTTTCAAACATTCAATTCTCATCATCTTAACATATATTCTAATCAATTCAAGTATCGAACATTTCATATTATAACATGAAGTCAAGTTTAGCACTCCCTCACATGTTTAACTTAAAATTCTAACTCCAAAAAACCAGTTAATCTAGCCCTTTCAAGCAATCAGCACTAATAAGGCATAACATTGAAAATAGCAAGACTTACTTCTTGATGCAGTAACTTACAAAGATTCCAAGTGAAGATGATCCAAAATCAAGCAAAATTCTAGAAGTTGAGAGGGAGTGAGTGGTTTCAGTTGAGAGAAGTAAAGGAAGAAAGAAGGCTACAGAAGCACCAAATGAGCTAGAGTGATTTAGCTCTTGCTTTGTTATATGTCTTCATCCATCATTGACACATGTTACACATGAAGGTAAGTTACTTGTCCTTCATTGAATCCATCTACATGTCTTCATGTGTGGTGCCAAATGTCACAATTTAATTAGGCCACCTCTCACTCAACCAATGTTGCTAAATGTCAATGCATCAGTTATGCCAATGTCACTAACTCATAAGCTTAGTCATACTAATTTTCATATACTAACTTAATCTTGCCAATTGACTATTTTCCTAATCCAAATGTACATTTTAATACCTCAATTCTCTAATGATGTTAATTATTTCCAATTCACTAAGTATGATCTATTAAACCAAAATTCAAGTCATATGCAATTCTTAATCATATCATAATTTTTAACGCCTATCATACATGTACTTTCATGAACATGAAACATTCCAACCAAGGTACAATTTGGGGCCTTACAAATTAAAAATCATATAAAGTAGTTGATTGAGCCAAGTTTATATTATAAATTGGCTGCATTTTCATAGCTACTATTGCATTTGTTTACTCCTAGTTGATGA
>JAOSBN010042038.1:0-15298 GCA_027563595.1 Erythroxylum suave
TTTTGGGTTTTTAAAAATATGTGATTGATGGTTTAGTGTATGATGCCATGTTATATACAGTGAAGGTGAGTTAGTTATCATGTCATTTCTGACAGGCATGTACATGTGTATCTGATGGACACACGTGCATATGCCAGTTGGGAATGGGGTGTTACACCAAGTCACAAGTTCCATTAAATCAACAAGCAGGCTAAGGATAAAAATGTTTCAGCTTTTCTTTAATTAGTTCATGTACTAATCTTTAAACTTCTCTAGCTTTTACTTACTACAATTGAGACAGAAGATGGGAAAATAGACCTAAAAAATTCACATACATCAAAATCTATGTATTACTTAGGCTCGTAGTAAAAGTCCAAATAACAAAATCAAGTTCAATGTTTCACATCTCAATTCACCAAGATATGCTTTGAGATAGATGTAGTAATACTCAATGTCTTAAAATGAAGAATGCAACTGATTGGGAACAGCAAAACTAAAGCTATATAGAATCTAAAAGAATGATAATCTTGGGTCAGAAACAATCTTTCCTCAGCATGATAAAATAGCTGTAAGGAAATGAGTTTATATACCTATTTGAGTATATAAACAACGATACAAGTACACAAGTATATATATAATGTAGAGCAAAAGCAAGGTTACCCATGATAGCAGCAAGGACAAAACGATTGTCTAGGCTCCAAACGATCATATTTACACCATGGGGAGTTGGAAGAATTCTCTGACATGGTAGCAAACAAAGAGGCCACAACTTATACAGTTCATGCGAAATTGTTTCTTTAATTTTCCTTTACCCCTGAACCAAGATTATCTAGATAAGAATAAAAATGAAAACAAACAATGTAATAACGTAACAAACAGAGATCAGAAGAAGAAGAAGAACAAACTGCTTTAGGAGAATTTTGCCACCTTCATAAATGTTGAGTCTAGCAAGATGCTTCTTCTTATCCAAAACGTAAGCTCTATCAGTCTTCCTTTTGGGCATTTTCTGCAATTGGGTATCTTAATCACAAAAAAAATAAACCATGAGTTCAGTTCTTCTCAAGATTAAATGAAAAGGAAAATAAGAAAAGGAAGAAGCAAACCGGTGATGAGGACATGAGAGCCGCAGTGTTTGCAGTAATAAACGAAGAGATCGGAGTCTGGGCCATCTGGAGCAGCATCCTCGCTTGAGTATGTGTACGTTGTTCTCTGGGCATTTCTCTTCTTTTGCTAATACAAAGCGCCCACTACTCTCCAACAAAACAATCAAGCTTTAGAGCAAGATTAAGAGCAACTTTGATGTTGTTTCAATCCTCTCTTTCTCTCTCAAGCTGCGGATGAGAAGACGGTATATAATGGGGCGTTCATCATACTCAAGTTGACTAAATCCATCAAAACCCTAATGCCAGAGAACTTCGCGAACTATGTTTCGCTCTCTTCGCATCCCACGATTTGCACTATAACTGCCATCGCATCCTCCACAATCCCTACTCTTTTGTCCTTCAATACGATTGAGAACAGCACCGCAATCGCTCCGAGATCGATCATCGTCGAATGGTTCAACGGATACAGCGCAATTCCGAAAATCGCTTTTAACGCATCTTTGATGGACCTAGGCGGCGAATTAGGTTTCTTGATGATGTTTCTAAGGGAATACACGATATCAAAATGTTTAATTAAACAATACGCAAATGTCTTTTGCTACGTTTTGTTGAATAAAATGTCACAAAAAGTGTTACAAATCCATGACGTTTTTACAAAACGTCGCGAAAAATTTTAACTTTTTGTGACGTTTTTTAAACGTCACAAAGATAAAACGTCGCCGATTGCCTTATTTTCTTGTAGTGTCCTTCCATAAGAAGATAATGATGTTGTAATTTGTGATAATACTTTCATACACAACCCATCATTCAACTTTCATGAAGTACTATGTATAAGTACAATTTTGTGTCATAATATCAATTAATTTTCAAATATAATTATATTGGACTTACCAAGTGACATCTCTTTTTGAGCAGTAACTACTGCTGGTTTTGCAAATCCTTTCATTGCATCTTTAAAATATGTGAACTGCCAATTAAATTGAATTTAGTTATAAATCGTTTAAATATATTAAATTAACAAACTACCAAAATAATACCTCATTTTGCCAATTGTTGTTGATTTGGGGTCTACAATTGTATTGCCTTTATAAGTTCAAAGTCTTCACCAACCCCAGGTCTATATTGGTGTTGCAGATTTAAATAATAAGCTATATCAAAAAAGAAAAAATATTTTAGTTTAACTAATAATATGCAAATTATAAAAGTTTCATACAAATTAAATATTTGTTCATACCTACTGCATGTAATGGATGACATAAAATTTTTCCCATCTGTCATTGATGATCGCTAAAACCCATTTTGCACCATTTTTTTGCAAGTTCCTCTCTAACAATACGCATCAACTCGTACACTGCTTCCATTGTTAGATAGACTTCAGCATCAAAAACACGTAAAAGCTTGTACAATGGCCCAAGAATTTCACACACTTTTTGTGCTTGATCCCAAAAAGTATGATCAAGTGCTATCATTTCTACGTTTTGACCTTCTTTTGAAGCATTATATTTGTGGCCTTCCCAATCATTAGATGTGAATAATTGCTTTAGTCCTGCTTTCGTTTTAATCAAACTATCAAGGGCAAGATAGTTTGTGGCAAATCTTGTAAGTGAAAGACGAATAATATCTCCTTTGTAAGTTTCACGCATTTTTGCTAGCAGTCTATTATGATTGTAGATGTAATTTGTGATCATTCTAGCTTGTTTGATCATATTGGCCACTTCCTCCTTCTTCTCTGCAGATGTTCCTTGTATCTCACTCCTATAACTTGGATCTACACGGATTAACACCTATGCTAAGGTTGAAGGCTTAGTGGGAAAAATATTTAGTTTGGATGACCACTCATAGCAGTCATCCGCCAAGCACATACATTCATGAACATCACATAAATATAAATATTAATGGCATACTTAAGCAAAGTACATAATGTAAATATGCTTCAACATATTATCCATGTATTGAAAATGTACATTTATAAGCCAAATATTGATATTCAATGCTCATTGATAAAAATAATATAATTGCATATTATTACACTTCATCATTACAACCAATGCAAATGCTCATCAATACCAATTATTCATATTGCCATGCTGTATTTCTTATTTATATCTCTTTACTTTACTTTCTGTGTTAAGCCTGCACATTTTTTGTGGGTGTGGATAACGGGTGCTGTGAATATCCGAAGATATCAAACTGTGAATACTTGAAGGTATCGAACTGTAGATACCTAAAAGTATCAAACTGTAGATATCCAAAGGTATCAAACTGTGGACACCGGTGGTGTCAAACTGTAGCAGTTGCCTTGTAACCTTATAGGCATACCTATCTATCCACAACCAAAACAATAGAGTAGGCATTGTAATATTTTCTTTAACCATTTGCCAATTTCATAATCCATATATTGACAAGTCATATGATATACATTTCAAGTTATAAAATCTGCATCCATTTTCATACATGCAAGTCATATCTTATCACCATTAGAAATGTGTAAAATCACACTTGTATAATCACATTATACACATGTGAGCAATAAATATGCATACCAATTATTTATGTACATGTAAGTTTTCTTTAACATGCACTATGTTCAATATTAAGTTTCAATGTTTAATCACCCAATTCACACATGGTAAGTTCTATTTCATTTATTTATAGGTGTTTGAAAGGTTTCATACATATTCAAAAAGGTTAAGATAAGATTATGTAAAAATCAGAAACAAAAACAAACTTAAAATAGTGCAATTTGGGCTAAGCCCACGGTGGGTTTAAAAATAGACAAACAATTAGTCCACAAGCAAATCACATTATAGACTCCATTTGTTCCTTAATATTCATATACAAAACGTTAGAACTGGGTTTCTAGATCTTCTAGACATTTCTCCCTCTGTGTCTCTCATTTCTATAGCACTAATAATCAAGTCATTTGGACTCCTAACTCATAAGATATAGACAAAATATCACAAGCTCCTCCAAAACAGGGACAGCATCGGGTCACCATTTTCGATCTCAATTTTCAAGGTCATAAAGCTAGAATTAAGTTATATAAAGATGTTTATCTCTATCTTAGGTTTATATCCAACTAAAGTCACACAATTTGGAGTTCTGTAGGCTGAGTTGACTCAAACAATGTGACTGAATCAAACAAATCCTAGACAGAATTCTACTACATAAGACTCGTTTGTCATGTAGAACCAAATTCATGCAAAATAACACCAAAGCAACACCCCATTAACCATTCTACATCCAAATGAATTTTTATGTCCATTCAATCATACACAAATATAGAAATCAACTAAACAAAGTCCCAAACCTTAAATTGGAAAAGTTGTTCTTCTAATGCTTTTCCTTCCCTTCCTATTTGATTTTGTTTGAATCTCCAAGCAAAAAATGATGGGATGAAGAAGGTGAAATGGAGAGGAGAAAAATCTAAAGTTAAACCATCAAAGTTTCGTTCATCTCCCCTCTCGATATCCCTTTTCATGAATTTTCTAGTCCTAAACATATGTTTTAATCCCGTTGGATCATATGTCATAATCCTATTGGACATGTGTTACAATCCCATTAGACCACGTGTTACAATTCTATTAGATCATGTACTAAAATTATATTGGACCATGTGTTACAAGTCTATTGGACCATGTGTTACAATTCGATTAGACCATGTTTTACAATTATACTGGACACACATGCTTTAATTTTATTGATCCATGAGTTGACTTTAGAAAAATTGCACATTAGTCCTTCTTCTTCCTTTAATTCCCACATAGACCTATAATCTTATTAATTTATTTCATTTCCCTATGTCTTAAGTTTGTAATGGCATAAAATTCATGTAATTTGGTTAATTATATCGGGAGTTATACCCTAAAAATTATACGCTGTTTGAAAACACAGACAGTAGCCAGAACACATCCCAAATCAACTAACTTATGGAGAGGAGAAAAATCTAAAGTTAAACCATCAAAGTTTCGTTCATCTCCCCTCTTCATATGCCTTTTCATGAATTTTCTAGTCCTAGACACATGTTTCAATCCCATTGGACCATATGTCACAATCTTATTGGACCATGCATTACAATTTCATTGGACCATGTGTTACAATTATATTGGACCATGTACTAAAATTATATTAGACCATGTGTTACAATTCTATTGGATCATTTGTTACAATTATATTGGACACACATGCTTTTATTTTATTGGTCCATGAGTTGACTTTCAAAAAATTGCATGTTGGTCCTTCTTCTTCCTTTAATTCCCACATTGACTTATAATCTTATTAATTTATTTCATTACCCTAGTCTTAAGTTTCTAATGGCATAAAATTCATTCAATTTGGTTAATTATATCAGGAGTTATACCCCAAAAACTACAAGCTGTTCGAAAATAAGGACAGTAGCCATAACTGAACCTCAAAACATATTTAAAACTCTTATAGGCAGAATCAGATTTCAGTTCCTTCATGAGAGTTTTAGACCTATATCTCTATTTTAATCTTCAATAGAAATTATCCAATTTGGAGTTCTACAGGCCAAGATATAGCCAAATTACAGAAGCCTTTTTAGTGGAACCTATCCACTCAATGAGTTACACATCCCAAATCAACTAACTTCGGTCTTATCATGCAAGAGCAATACAAAAATACATTAATTTTAACAAAAAATCCCATTTACTTATGGAATAATTCTTTTATCAATTCTCTCACATCGCATTCATAAATCCAAGCAAATATATCAAAATTTTCCATACATATTTCACGTCTAAGTGTGTATGTCCATGCCGAAGTAAACAAATTATCCATTTACCCTTGTCTTTTACATTAAGTACCGTTATATCTCTTACTATACTTAGATGTACTTAATTTAAGTTATGTGACTCCACCACTCTTCATCACATGTCCACAGTATTTACATGTTGTTCTATTTTGTTGCCATCAATTAGAATGTCATGCTCCCAAGCAGGATCACGTTTACTTCTTCCACTGGCCATTAACTTACTTTTGCAATCTATGGATCCAAAAATAGGAAACTAGATGACCTGAACAAATAAATATATAAAACAGAGAGTCAGCCTGTATAAAATAAATAAAAAATTAAAAAAGACGAACCCTAGTTTCTCACACTCTAACTGGCCATTACTAAATTTAACTTCTAAAAAATGTCTTCAATAAACTCTAATCCCTAAAATCAAGAAAAGTTCACGTTGAGCTTCTTTAACAAATTGATCTTCCTTACATGTTCAATAAATATTTCAAAAGAAAGATGATTGTGGCCTTATATAATTGTATCTGCAGCTTTCACCAGAAAAAGTTATGTTTTCAGATTTTGTTCAAGATTTTTTTTACAAAAATAATAACATAAAATTGGCGCATCTTACTCCGATCTCTTAGGAAAGATATTCAGTTTATCAGAATAGAAGTTAAAAAAGGTATTTATGCTGAGTGTGTCCTCTATGTGGAAATCAGAGGGCATGGATCCATTCCCTTGACTCGTACTGATGAGAATTTGACTTCATGGGAAATTGAACAAAAAGCTGCAGAATTGGCTTCCAGAATGGTCTAAAGATTTTACAAATTGGAATAGAGAAACGCATGTTAAATACAACTATAATGGAGTTCAATTATCAGAAATAGAATTTGTGAAAAACTAGTTAAAAAAAGACATTCAAAGAAAGATTTTATTTCCTTTTTGTCTAAAACCTTGGCACAAATCAAAGCTAAAATTTCTTCATCTTCGTGACGATCAAATGAAAAAGAAAGGATAAAAAAAGAATTTGTTTTTTTTAACGATTTGGAGAATGGAAACTGAACTGGCTTTAACTTTCCCCGAAACCAATTTTCAGTTTCTGACCCCATCTTTAAACAACTCGGAAAAACAATTAATAAATTGATAAAGAATTTTTATTTCTTTTCAAAGTCCTAGAACTAGAAAAAAATTCTTTTTCAATTTATCAAAAGAAAGAAAAAAATTGGGTTATCAAAAAAATTTTCTTTATGAAAGAAATAATAAACAAACTTTCAAAATAAAAAAGAAATCCAATTTTATTATTTTGATTTAGAGACATATATGACTTGAATAAAACTAAAACTAAAAAAGAACAAGATTCGATAATCAAGAATCAGACAATGCATAAAATTTATAGCCAGATTCCATCTATGGAGTGGACAAATTATTCATTGACAAAACAAAAAAAGAAAGGTTTGGCCATTAAAACAAATACAATGTGAAATGAAATAGAAAAAATGAGAAAGAAGGAAAAACAAATTTAGAAACACATAAATAAATATTAATCTGAACAAAATAAGTTATAATGCTAAAAAATTCAAATCATCAAAAAATATTTCGCATATATTAAAAAGAAGAAATACTTGATTAGGACGTAAATCCCATGTTTTTATAAAAATTTGGATTGCAAAATATATACATAGATATCGTTTTAGGTACCATTACAATTCCGCGTATCAATGCATAACTTTTTCTTGAATCAACAATAAAAATTATTAATAAATAAATTTCCAATAATAAAATTTTAAAAGAATTGATAAAACAAATCAAAATCTAAGCAATTTTTTTTATCATTAAAAAGTCACTTGATATTTATGTTATTAATAAAAATTCATAAATTTTCTATGATGTATCCTCCTTTTCAGAAGCATACGTTTTTTATAAATTATCACCAATCTAAGTTATTAACTTGTATAAATTAAGATCCGCCCTTCAATATCACGGTGAATCTCTTTTCTCAAAAATAAATTAAAAAAGAGGAATCCAAGGGCTATTTCCGTTTGAATTAAAGGACAAAAATTGGAACAGAATATCTTTTTAATCAAATAGAACGTTTTCAATGAACTTCTAAATTTTTTTTAACTTTGTTGACATACTCAAATAAATAGAATAAAATAATAGAATAAAATAAGATTATAATAGTATAGAAAATTGGCATGATATCGGATCCACATAAATGGATAAAATATATATTATGACTATGTCATCGAGGAAAAGGCCATCTAGTAATGAATTCTTTCTTTCTCTTTTTGATAACTTTGATAGTATCCTATCAAGGAACAAATGTTCTGATTCAATTAATGAACTTAGGTTTTCAAAACTGCCACCCAGTATAACTATAATGGAGTTTTTGAAATATTTGAAATCGCAGAAAAAAGTGAATCCATTTTTCATTTATACGTCAATTTATACGAATAAGACTTTATTCGTTATTAAGAACTCAACGGGGCACCCCTTTGTTTTTCTTTTTTTTTTTCTGTCTGATTTGAGGAGTCCTGTTGAGTTCATACGTCATCATGTCTACAATTCAGTTCATCTGCTTATTATTATTACGAGGATGATCCTAATCCCGAAAATGAACCATAAAAGAAAATGCCTATTAAATCAATCATAGTAATACCGATTACAGTACCTATTAGCCAAAGAGGAATTCTTCCAATAGTATCGGCCATTTATGTTTATTCTCTCTCCACATTTAATCAAGGGGCCATGTTAAAGACATAAACAGTCATAGATAATTTTGAGATAATATACTTCTGATGGGGATGAGATAAGAAAATTTCTACTATTATTTATTATTTATTATTATTCTACTATTCCTATTAAACTTTTTCTCCTATTAATTGAATAAAAAATTAGAAAATAAAACATCAATTACAAAAATGAGTAATAACCCCCACTAGAGACTGGTACGATTCAATTCAACATTTTGTTCGTTAGGGTTTGATTGTATCATAACTTTATAATCAATTTGTATTAAGTTTATCGTTGGATGAACTAAGTTGCTGATATTGATCCCAAAAAAGAAACGGTAGGTATAGTTAGTCCGTGAACAACCAACCATTACACTGTGAAAATTGGATGGGTTCGATCTAGGGTCACTGGGGCCTCCTAAAAAGATCTATTAAATTCATCAAGTTGTTCCAAAGGATCAAAATGGCTAGTAGTTAATGGAATTCCTTGTTGACTCTCTGTAAAATATTCATTTGGATAGGGGCTTCCTAAAACGTCGTAAGCTGAACTTGTGCTAACGAATAACCAACTTGCAGTGAATAGGGAGGATATAGTAATGCTATGAATGACCCAATATTGAATACTAGTGATGATATCAGCAAAAGAACGTTCTCCTGTGCTTCCAGACATCTTGAGCTCCATATATCCTTGTACAATCAAAAGGGAATCGATTTTGTAAAAGATAGGATCAGTAAATGAAACTTCACTAAAAGGAAATCTTTGTGAGATTGTCAATATTTTACCAAGGCTTCCTTAAAGTATACCAAATCAGTATAACTATCCTTCTTCTGAGCAACACAACTTCAATCAGTATCGAAATGAAGTCCTAAAGAGTTCCTTTTTTTTCTTGTTGCTCTAAAATCATTTGCTATCAACCAGGTAAAATGTGAATTCAACGGGTTATTGTATATTCTAATATAATAATTTATGAAAAAGGATTATCATATTGTCACAATTGAATTCGATATGAAATTGAAAAAATATTCTGTTCGTGGTTGTAGAAGAAAATTTTTTTTTGGAATCCCATTTTTTTCATTTTAAAGGCCTATGTAGTTGTACGGTAACAATTACCGGTAGTGTAGAGTATTCGATGAAAGAAAGAGGACAACAAAAACAAGAATTACAATCATCAATCTTCATCATTTATGCATTCTTGATTTAGATCCAAAACCCCTTTCTTGACACTTAACTACAAAACTGCAAAGATAAATTCTTTTTAATATGGGAAAAAATGTAAACCCTAGAAAGGATACTAGGAATTACTATTTTTAAAATTTTAAAATCTAGTTGGACCAAAACAAAAATAAAATAAAGATTGAATTTTTGAGTGATCTGATTGTGCGATCCCCCTTTTTTCTTATTGGAGATATTATGTGAATGAATTGACTAATAAGTTCAAATTAAAGTAACAAAAAAGTAAATGGGTAAAAAAAAAGATAATATAAAGAATAGTATAACGATATAAAGAAAATTAGAGATAGCTTTTCCTTCGAAAATCTAAAAAAAAAGGATTTGATCCAACTTAAAATCAAAACAATAGATTAAAGGAAAGGATCCAATTCAAAAAGATTTTCCAATTGGATTTCGTAGTGATTTATATATTGATTCAAAGAAACTTTCTTTGAATTAAGTTATACAAGTATTATTATTAATATTTTAGTGTTTTAATATTCATTTTCTATTTTATTTTTTTATTTTTTCAATTTTATTTTTCAAGAGTTATCCAAGGAATCTTTTGATTCAGAATCATAAGAGGATGGGTAGATGTCATGGATGATGAATTGCTATCTTTTTCTATCTATATTATGTTTATTACTCTATTTTCTTAACGTATATAACTATAATTTATAATAATTGATAAATTAAAAACTTTCAATTGGTTTTTTTTATCCTCCTATCTTTCAAAAAAATGAACTTAGGGAAATGCTTTACAACTCCATATGTATATAAAAAAGTCTTTTTAATTTAGCCTCTTCATGCCTACTATAGCTAGTTATTTCAATTTTCTACTACATACTTTAACTATAACCTCAATTCTATTTATTGTTCTGAGCAAGATAGGAATTATTTGAAATTAATTCAAATGAACAACAATTCCTAAAAAAAATAGATTTTTCTGCAGTATTCATGCTGTTATCTTTTCTAGTTCCTTACCGTATCAATTTTAAATTTTTGGTTATTGAGATTTCTAGGCAATATGGATTAATATTTAAGGATATATATTCCCTCTCTTTTTCATTTTTATACAAAAAAGAAATGATTGAAGTTTTTCTATGTGGAATCATCTTAGGTCTAATTCCTATTACTTTGGCTTGATTATTCGTAATTGCATATTTACAATACAAACGTGGTGATTAGTTGGATCTTTGATTAATGATTAATTAACACCTTTTTTTTGACCTCTTCTCTTCTTTAATCCACAAGAGGTCAAATTGAAATTGTTGTTCCATTTTTTCCGTATAATTTTTCGACTTAAGAAAATACGAACAAAATCACGCTCTATAGAATTTGAACTTACGACATTGGGTTTTGGAGACCCATGTTCTATCGAACTAAACTAATAATGCCTTCTTATCACAAAAAAGAAGACTGTAAGGAAAAAGATTCTTTTTTTTACTATATCTTGAATTTTTCTACTATCATATAGAGTATGATAAAAATCCAAGAGTACAAGATTAGGTATGTCCTGTTTTAATTGATCTCAGTTGATCCCTTGTTATTGCTCAAAGTCAAAGTCAGTAATAGGTAGGGATGACAGGATTTGAACCCGTGACATTTTGTGCCCAAAACAAACGTGCTACCAAGCTGTGCTACATCCCTTTCAATTGATTTACAATGTCATTGTAGAGAATTCTTGTCTTGTTTTTCCACATACTTATTTCATTTTCTCTATTGATATATGCAGCTTATCTTGTTCTTTCTTTTTTAGATCTCATATCCATATCATATGATTTCATATCCATATCCATATAAATAATAATAATAATTCTTATAATTATATATTAACTAAAAAAACTTATCTATCAAATCATTATACGTTTCAATTTGAATTAGGGATTTCACGTACAAAATAAATATGAGTGGCCGTTAACTACATATATATCTAATCATATATGTATTGAAGTATGTAAATTACCTAAGGAACCATATTTTCATCGGTAAAATATATTTCTGTCATGAACTATTCGTTGGTAAATGGCGGAAACCCCAAAAATAAAACAACGTCGTTTCAGTTTAAAACCAAAACGATGTCATTTTGAATAACTTCACAAGCACCCAAAACCCCCCTTCTTCCTCCCCTTTTTCATTTTCTCTCTTCGTTCATACTCCATAGATGACGGTCCCTCTTCCTTCCAAGCTTCCAAATTCATTTTTTGCTTGTTTCGGTCGATGATATGTCGTTTTCAGGTAAGTTTTCTCTTCGGTTTCCTAATTCCTCCAAAAAAAATTTTTTTAAAAAAAAGAAAGTGTTGAATAAATGAATAAGAATATTCCAAATATGAATGTTCGTGGGTGGGTTTTCATGTATGGTGGGGATTATGCATTTTTAGCTAATGTGGTTGGTTTATTTGTTGTTTGAATGTGTTTTTGTTGGTAAATAATGAAAAATTGTAGTGAATTTGTTATTAGTTAGAGATGAATTTAGGTTGCTTGTGAATTGCTTAATGAAATGTCTCATAGGGTTGTTGGTGAGACTTTGTTAATGCCTAGACTTGGTTAATGCCTTGGAATCTAAAGAAATGCCTAGATATTTGTAAAACAATTAATGAGCATTTTTACACATTAATAAGGTAGAAGTTGAATATAATTCAATATTCGATTATATAGATAATTGCATGAGATTTCTTAGTTATCCCAATGCTTATAATTGCTTTTAAGTCTACTTTTCGTACTACTTGTTCAATAATAAATTATTATCACAATTGATTTTATCCATTAACTTAAGAAGTGTTAATGTATGTGTAGAGTGTTGATGTATCTCAAAAGTTGGTATATACTAAAATATTTTTATGACTTCAATAATTAGATCCATATGATTATATATTTTGTTTGTTATATTACGATATACATAGATAATGTAGACATAGATGTGGTTATTCATCATTTTAAAAGTTTACTCGAAGAAATATTTGATGAAGAAAGGTATATCTATTTGTTAATAATCATGTATTTATTTAATCAATTTTTTTGTATAATTGTGTATGATTTTTATTATGATTTCTTTTTAAAAATAAAGGAAGTGATGCGAAGTGATGCCATGTTGTATCACAATCAAATTTTGTATAGCATGCATTATTGTGAACTTAACTATAAGATCCTATTTGTAATATACTCGCTAGGTGTTAAAATGTTAAAAAAGATTTTGAAAATTAACATTTGATAGGTATTTCAAGAAGTATCAAATTCCTTTCCCATTGAATTGTGTCAAACTTTGAGGGCCTATACTTATAGGGTAAAAGAAATAGAAATAAAAATGATATGCAATCATATTGACATTGTCATCCCTAGTTATAACAATTAGTTTGTATTTCCTACGAATATTTAAGTTAAAGAAGAACACAACAAAATAATAAATTAGTTATAACATGATTTTTAGATCTATTAAAGATTTATAGAATAATGAAATAAGTTTTTGAGTGCATGTGAGTGTGATGTAAGATGATAAGGCATTTTAAGATCAAGAAAGATTCTATTAAGTTCTAATTAAGCTATAATGTAAAGAATAATGAAATAAGTTTTGAGTGCATTATTAATTATTTGTGTGAGTGTGATATAAGCTAATAATGCATTCTAAGATCAATAAAGATTCTATTAAGTTCTAATTAAGCTATAATGGACTTTAAGATCAAGAAAGATTCTATTAAGTTTTAGTTAAGCTATTAAGTTCCTATTTATTGGTAAAAAAGAAGATGTATATAAGGTTTCTCTTGTCCTGGATCTCTTGATTGAACTTGTATAAGGCTAGGTATGTCAACGGGCCAGGATGGGCCGGCCCGCATCCCGGCCCATCGGCGGGCTAACAGGCTCATGGCCTGTCCTATGGCCTGTCCATTAACTTTTTAAAGAAAAAACCAAAACGACGTTGTTTTAAACAAAGCGACGCCGTTTTAGGAAAGGTGAGCAGC
Source organism: Erythroxylum suave (assembly GCA_027563595.1). Classification (NCBI taxonomy): domain Eukaryota; kingdom Viridiplantae; phylum Streptophyta; class Magnoliopsida; order Malpighiales; family Erythroxylaceae; genus Erythroxylum; species Erythroxylum suave. Next base: position 13,725 of record JAOSBN010042038.1, read on the forward strand.
CAACCCGGGCCAAAAACTGACTGGACTAGGCTGGGGCAAGCTGGGCCATAATTGCCATCCTTATATAAGGCTATATCTATATTATAATAATACAATTCTTTTAATGTATAAGGCTATTGCCTATAATACAATTCAAAACTTATCAAAATCTAGCTAATTGTTTATTTTCTTTTTTGCAGGCTGTGTTCTATGTTAAAGAGTGTCAATAATTGTCCAACCTCATCCATCTTCGTTGTAGTTTGCGATTGTATATCTATTAAGGTAAGTCGTTCAACTAAGTAATTTATAATGCTATCGATTTTTTGTTGTTCTTTGCTACTTTACCTCTAACAATGATTCATGTGTTAAAATATAGAGTGTATATGAAAACAACATTATGTAATTGTGGTTATCTTGGTGTAATTAACTATTGCATAAATAAATAATTGTGGTTATCTTTGTCAGAGGTACTGTTCCTCGTGTCAGTTGATGGAAATTTACTTTATTAAACCCTCATTCAAACAGTGAACTGTAGTAGCTTGGTTAAAGGAAAGTTTGGTTGCTAGAAGATCAAGGCCTGGGTTTTATCATTGAAGCCGAAGATTCTGACCTTAAAGAAGGAACTTAAAGATCTCCTTGACTATATTGGTTCAGGCTAAGTATACTCTCATGGATAGCTCCTCAATAACGTACTGAAAACTTACATGTTATAATGCAGGAGAACAATAATATAACAATTCTACATCAACCAAAAAAAAGGTAGAAAGGAAAAATGTGTCTTATGTTTATTGATTACTGGCCTGCAATGGTTAGTTAGAGAGGATCTTATTCTTTAAAAAAGAATTGATTGGAGGAGAATTAAAGAGCTACCAACTTTCGCTTTTAGAAAGAGTCGAGAGTGAAAGATTCCTTGTTTTAACGTACGCGTAACATATAAATTAAAGTCATGGATACCCTCATGTAAGAGGGGCACACTCCAAGAAGGTAAGGATCCAATAACGTGAAGAGGACCCTCCTCTTGACCCCAAACCCACGTACAATGCTGTGCTCGGAACCTCGACAAGAGATGTTGGGGAGGTGACCTATGTATGGCCTATCAAGGAGGTCATTGAACTAGAGGATGGTGATATCACCCAACTCACAGGGGAAGCTGGTGAAGGGGTCCTATTATCTCAAACCTTTAAGGACAAACTGGATAAGCAGTGGGAGAGATCAGTGATAGTTAACTACTTGGGCGTAGAATTGGATATAGGATTCTCTGCTCTCGCTTGACAACTATGTGGAACCCAAAAGCCCCCCATGAAGATTATAGACTTAGACCATGACTATTTTTTTTGTGAAGTTCATGGACGATAGTGATTTCCTCAATGCACTCACCTGTGGCCCATAGAGTATCTTCGACCATGCATTATACGTGCAGTGTTGGAGACCAGAGTTTTGTCCGTCACAGGACAAGGTAACTGTAATACCCGGTATCTAGTTTACCCAGTACACCGGAATAAATTGATATTTGAGACCGATGTCATTAAAACCAGGACAGTGAATAATAATTTTTAGTGACATCAAATTAATGTATGACATTTTTCGGTGGTCAC
>JAOSBN010042096.1:0-15293 GCA_027563595.1 Erythroxylum suave
GTACAATCTTGAATTCAAGGTGTGTGTGTGTGTGTGTGTGTGTGTGTGGGTGTGTGTGTGTGTGCTGGTGTGTGTGTGTGTGTGTGTGTGTGTGTGTGGGTGATTGAATGTAAGCATCCAGACTTTGCCGGATCGTTAGGGCAATAACTTATCTAGGTAGTACTATGAGTTAACCTAGATGATTACTCATTATGATTGAATTGTTTGTGATTAGTTTTCATATTGGACTATTATTGATATGATATGATTGCGATAATTCTAGACATTGATGGTTCAAGGAGTTCAATATTAGGCATTGTATTAGCAGTGTTATCAAATTGTATGTGAATATGAAATGTGAGAACAATTGGACGAGAAATGCCATAATGAATATGAAATGTGTGAGCAATCAAATGTGAATTGCTTGACCTAGATTCGATGAATTTTATATGTGTGAAAAAAGCACATAAGAATGAAAGGTCAATGAAATATGGAATATGGAAATGAATGATGCATTACATTGAAATGCATGATTAGATAAAGGAGTTGTGACTGGAGTGACCAGTCTGAAAAAGTGTTTAAAGGTCATAAATGTGCACAAAGAGCCACAGGCTCAGTTATTAATGAGCTCAATATCCACAATAAGTACAGGATATTATATGAAATGAGCTCACTATCCACAAGGGATACGGGACAGTAAATAAGCGCGCGGTCACAACAAAGTAAAAATGAATGGAGTTGTGTGTGCATTGCATATACAATCATATATGTATCTTATAATTGAATTGAAACGAATTATTGAAATATTTGAAGTTCAGTTGTAAAGTAAATGAGGATGTGTAGTGATATGAAATGTTATTTTATTTGAGATACTTATGAAAACATGATAACTTGAGGTACTTGATAAGGTATGGTGAAACATGATATAATATGCAATACTGATGGTATGTAATACTTATTGAAGTGAGACGTGATTTGTCTTTGTGAATCTCGTTTGAGTGAATACATCAACGACGGTTTACTCACTAATTATGCAAACTCATTAAAATTGCATTATTGATTTTCAGGTTCATAGGAGATCTAGTTAGACTAGTTGTAGTATAGCTACTATAATTAGACACGAGTTAGTGGTCGGGATCAGTTATACCTACATATATCTTCAGTTATTTTGTATAAAGAATTCTTTCTCAGCTATTGTACAATGTATGTGTGAATTATGAAAGGTAATGACATTTATGAATATACATGTTTGTAAATGAAATGGACCTAAAATGAATATTGGTTTGCTTAAGATGTGTTTGATCTATGAAAATTTTGCAATAAGTTGATTTGATCATTTTAATGTGCCACCCTCGTAAATTATGTTCTCAAATATCATCAATATGTTTAGGCTTATGCTCTATGAGAGCGGTATGTTATATGAGTGAAATCATAAAAATCATACTCTAAATGCACAAAATTCATTCTAATATAATATAATTCATATGACTAAGTAATCTAACACTCTGATCCCTCAGTAGGCTTCGTAACTGACTATTACAATTCTGCCCTTCTTTAGAAATTTCACTTTCAAAATTCATACCTAATTGATCAAATAGATGGGGGTACTATTTTCTTATGTTTTCCTCAGCCTCGCACGTCTCTCTTGAATGATTCCTCCAAAGGAATTACTCGGTTTCTTAATTGCTTAATCTAATAGCTAACTATTTTAACCAGTTCCTCTATATAACTCAAATTGGATGCAATCTCAACCTCTTGTGTCAGTAGTATATGTTCTGGATCTGACCCATATCTCCTAAGCATACTAACATGAAATACATTCTGAATCTGAGATATTTTTAGCGATAATGCTAATTGTAAGCCAAGGGTCCAACTCTCTCAGTAATCTCATAAGGATTAATATATCTAGGGCTTAACTTTCCCTTTTTACTGAGCCTTAACACTCCTCATAGGGTGATGCTTTTAAAAATACCTTGTCTCCTACTTGGTACTCTATATCTCTTCAGTGCTAGTTTGCATAACTCTTTTGCCTGCCTTGAGCCATCTTAATCCTACTACTGATAAATTTTACCTTATCAACAGTATCTTGAATCAACTCTAGGCCTTCAACAATCTTTAGGTCTTCTTCATCCCAGTACAAAGGTGCTCGATACCTTTCACTACATAATGCCTCATAAGGAGCCATACCAATACTACTATGATATTGATTATCATATGAAAATTCGATGAGACCTATATATTCATCCTATGCTCCTTGAAACTTCAAAACAGAAGACCTAAGTGTATCGTCAACAATCTGAATAATCCTCTCACTCTGTCCGTCTGTCTAAGGATGAAACGCTATACTAAAATCTAACTTTGTACCCAATGATGTCTGTAGTTTGCCCCAAAATTTAGAAGAAAATCTAGGATCTCGATTGGACACAATAGACAATGGGACCCAATGTAACTTCACTATAACATTTACATATCTCCGAGCTAACTGATCTAGTGTGTTATTCTCTCCAATATGTAACAAATGAGCCAATTTTGTTAATCTATCAGGAATGACTCAAATGATATCATGCTGCCTCGGAGTTATCAGCAAACCAACAATAAAATTCATTATAATCCTCTCCAATTTCTACTTTGGAATAGGTAATGACTATAATTTCCAAACTGGTGCCTAATGCTCTGCCTTAAGTTATGGGCATGTCAATCATCTGACAACATACTCATCCATTTACTTCTTCTTCCCTGACCACCAAAAATATTGTTTTAGAATATTGTATATCTTGATAGTACTAAGATGTATCACATAGGCTACTATATGTGCTTCCTCTAAAATTTCCTTTCTCAAACCATCAACATCTGGTACGCATAATCTCTTATTCAACCACATTGTATTATTTCTTTACTTAAACTCATAACTCAAATTCTGTTTTAGCTTCTCTGTAATCTTCACTACTTATGGGTCTTTGCTTTGAGTTATTTTGATCCTTTTATGTAATATTGGTCTAAACTTCGACGTAGCTAACAATGCTTCATTCTGCCCCAAACTTAGCTCAACATTCAGTGCTCTCAGTTGAACTAGATTTGGTGTCATCGATGCTTGAATTTGTGCTACACTGCTATTAGATTTCCTACTTAATAGCTGCTATTTTCAATTGATAATGCCCTAACCTTAAATCAAGTTTTGAAAAAACCTGACCTTCCTGTAACTGATCGAGTTAATTATCTATTCTCAATAAGGGATATTTGTTTTTCACAGTCACCCGATTTAATTGGCTATAATCAACGCACAATCTTAAAGTCCTATTGTTCTTCTTCACAAAAAAAACTGGAGCTCCCTAAGGTGACACACTGGGTCTTAAAGCCTTTATCTAATAACTCTTGCAATTTACTTTTAAATTCTTTAAGTTCCACAGGTACCATCCTATAATTAGGAATAGATATAAGAGCAGTACCTATGAAAAGTTCAATGATGAACTCCATTTCCCTATCTGCTGGTTATCTTGGTAAGTCAATGGCAAAAACGTCTAGAAAATTCCTAACAATAGGAATATCTTGTGATTAGACAATAAGCCTCACATCCACTTTTAGTTAGTCCGAAAGCATTCATTGATGAAATCAATCTAGCTATCACTGCTTGACTAACATCTCGAAATATTACCCTCAATTGAGTAAGAGATTCAAGTATAACTTCCTCAGTGTAACAATTCATCATAGCTCTATGTGCAATAAGCCAGTCCTTACCTAAAATAAAGTTTATCTTTTTCAACTGCAATATTGTCAAATCGACTTTCAACTCAGCCTGGTCAACCCAAACAACACACTCTCTACATACTTCTCCAATCACTGTAGTACTACCTACTGGAGTACTCACCTCTAAACCAAATTTCAACATCTCTCTGTTCTCTCTAGCCAATCCTTTACATCTGTGGGGTCTATACTTCCATAGAAGTATACAGCCCCTTGCTTCCTAAGTTCATCATACCTCCTTTCTCTCCTCTTAGAAAGTGTATGAGTCATTTGTTCATACTGGGGTATAGGGGACTCTCTGTTGGCTCCTGTTCACTCAAGATCAGCTGATTTTGCAACACGGTCTCCTATAGCAAACAAGCTATAACAAGTAATAATAATAATCATTATATGGGTCTCTTTCTATATGCCATGTTGAAATGCTCATATATATCCCTAAGGATGCCAAATCATGCTCTGATACTAAAACTGTAACATACCACTCCCATGAAGCATATGTCCCAATATAATCGAGGATGTTCGAAAAAATAATTTATGAAAATGGTAAATTAGGAAAATCAAACTAGCTCATTAATGGCATCAAACATTTCATAAGCACTCTAAGTGTTCAATTCTTCCCTTTTCATTCACAAACATAAAGTTATATGTATCATTATAATTTAGAATCCATATATATATATATATATTTCACAACAATTTGATGAGTTCAATCTGAGTACCAAAAATATAACATAAACTGGGATGCTAATACATAAGACACATATCCAAACTCCTCAGATTTAGCTGATCAAACCTTTGAGTCATTCCTGTCCCTAAAATGTAAGTAGTAAACTTCTACCATATCACCTTAGCAGCTAGAACTCCCTTGAACTTGAAAAACAATGTTACAATTTTGATGAGTTTGTGAACTCAGTAAGTGAACCATCATCGATGCATTCACTCAAGTTAGATCACAAAAATAAGTATATCATACCATCCAGTGTTGAATTCCACATCACATTTTTGTTAAGTGAAGGAGCCTTCACTTCTTCTATTGATTTTGTTTAAAGTCAAATAATAGTAATAATAGAAGTATGTGAACTATTTTGATGAGTTTATTAAGTGTGCAGATGAAAGTACATAAGACAATGCACAGTTGTAAGATAAAGTGCAGACATAAGACGATGCGAAGTCCTAAGACAATGCACAAACATAAGACGATGCACAGTCGTAAGACAATGCACAGTCGTAAGATGATGCAAAGTCATAAGATGATACGAAGTCATAAGATGATGCATAAACATAAGACGATGCATAGTTGTAAGATGATACGAAGTCATAAGATGATGTGAAGTCATAAAACAAAGCGTAGGCACAAGACGATATGAAGTCATAAGACAAAGCTAAGATATAAGACGAAGCGTACAAATCAAATCGAGATGATCTAATCTATAACAACATTTAGTTAGTCAAATGTGGTTACAGGACTCAACTAACAACAAATCTCTGAAGATTCTACAAACGGTTTTTTTCAAGAAGACCATTGGCGAATTATATTATAAATATCATTTTAGTCATAGATAAAACTCAGTGATTAAGTGAGTATACAAAAAAATCCTTAAAGAAGGAAGACAGAGATCAAGAACACCTGTAGTGTGAGTTTAGAAAAGCTCAAACAATATCATTTCTAGTGAAAGGAAGGCAAGAGCCTGAAGAGGCTAAAATAACAGATAAAGAATACTTTGCGAAAAAGACCTGAAGGGAGTCTGAAGAGTAGAAATAATACTTGTAAAGTTAAAGAGATTGTGAAATCTCATATAAACTCTGAGGACTAGAGGTAGCCAAAGGTTAAGGGTGAACTGGTATAAATTGCGGTGTCATATTCTCTAACCCTTATCTTTTTAATTTTTTTGTAATTAGAAGAAAAAGATATTATTTTCGCTGTTGCATTAGTAAAAAAAAATTAAGTGCATTGGTTTGTAATCGTATGAGTTTTCAAGAAAATAAAGAAGATTATAAAGATAACTATCTTAGACAATTTTACACAATTCAACCCCCCTTCTTGTGAACTTTACATATTATAAGTAATTTAGATATTAAGAAGTGATTTACTTCAATTGGTATCAAAGTTTTCAAGAAACACTGTTACAAAGTGAGGACAAAGATCCATGGCTGAATCACATGTCTTTATAACTGAAGGTGCCTCTGTCTCAAGACCCCCTGCATTCAATGGTGAAGACTATCATTATTGGAAGGACAGGATGCGACTCTTCATAGAATGCACTCACATTGATCTTTGAGATATTATTGAAAGTGGTCCATATAGTTCAACAGACTATGAAGGGAAAAGCATCTCTCGTGAACAATGGTCAGCTCATTAGAAAGCTCGTGTTCAATTAAACTCAAAGGCCAAGTTCTTTTTCAGTTGTGCTCTAAGCAGAAGTGAATATGATAAGGTTCATGGATGCAAATCTACAAAGGAAATATGGGACACGTTAGCCGTTGCACATGAAGGCACAGACTAGGTGAAAAAATCCAATATTGGTATTCTTGTTCATCAGTATGAGTTGTTTAAAATGGAAGATAATGAGTCTATTGATCAAATGTTTGGACGATTCCAAACAATTATTAATGGACGTAAAGCTCTGGGTAGAATCTACGATAGTCAAGATCATTTCAGAACGATTTTCAAGAATCTTCCAAAAGGATGGAGACCCAAAATAATAGCAATATTAAAGACCAGGGATTTAAGCAAGCGAAAGCTAGATGAATTACCTGGTTCACTCAAAATTTATGAAGTAGAGCTATATGCAGAAGATAAACTCAGAAAGGATAAATCTATTGCATTGAAGGCTGGTCAGAAGAATCAAAAGAATCAGAAGATGAAGAAAAATAGAAGTATGTCTTCAAAAGCATTAAAGATTGAAGAAATCAAGAATGATGATGCCAGTGAATTTGACCAAGATTCAAGTGAAGATGAAGATGAAGATGAGCTATCCTTCATTTCAAGAAAAATTAGAAGGATGTGGAGAAAGAAAAAGGGAAATAAAGACTCCTCTTTCAAAAAGATTAGCAAAGATGATTCGAAGAATTATAAAAGCCCTATCATCTGCTATGAGTGTAATAAAATAGAACATTACAAGTTTGAATGCCCCTCACTCAAAAGAAAACAAAAGAAGAGTCAAGAAAACAAAAAAGGCATGATGGCAACATTGGAAGATCTGGATTCGTCTGAATCTGAATCCAACTCAGATTCATTAGAACAAGCAAATATATGCTTGTAGCTGAAGGCAAAAGGGATTATGAGGTAATCTCTAACTTTAATGATCTTCAGCGTGCTTATTTAGAATTATTAAAAGATTCACATGCTATTATAAAATAATATAGATTGTTAAAAAAGAAGTTTGTTGAAAATTCTAAGAATGCAAAACTATTAGAAGAAGAAAATGTGTACCTTAAGAAACAAGTAGAAGATGTGAAAAAGGAAGTAATTGTATATAGATCTAAGGAGATTAATCAATTAAAACAAAGGATTAAAAGTCTTTCAGCAGATTTATCAAAATTTACAGAAAGTACAAAAAGGATGAATAATATTATTGGAAGTTATAGACATCCAGATGATAAAAGTGGTTTAGGATTTTCTGGAGGAAATAATACTCATAATCATAATGTTCTTCACAATAGGAAGTTTGTTCCTAATAGAGGGAAAAAGAAAAAAAAATTATTACTATTCTAAGAATAATTATAAGACTAACCCCAAAAGACCCAAGAAAATATAGGTACCTAAAAAGGATATAGTATATACTGTAGATCTCCTTGGAAAAAGCAAACACCATCAATGGTACTTGGACAGTGGCTGCTTGTGACACATGACGGGAAGAAGGTCTATGTTCCTAGATCTCCAACTTAAGCATAGAGGATTAGTAACTTTTGGAGACAACTAGCAGGGTAAAATTATTGGGATCGGAAAAATTGGTAAAGAGTCCTTTTCATCTATTGATAATGTTCTACTAGTTGATGATTTAAAGCATAATCTAATCAGTACAAGTCATTTATGTGATTTTGGTTTTAAAGTATCCTTTAATCAAAAAAATTTTTCGTTAAAAACAAGGATGAGTCTATATTCTTTTCTACTAAGTGACGAAACAATCTTTATAAAATTAACTTAGACGATTTGAAAAGTCAAAATATTTCATGTCTTATATCAAATGATGATGAAAAACTGATTTGGCACAAAAATTTAGGACATGTGAGCTTTAAACATATTTCTAAACTAGTTAGACATGATTTAGTAAGAGGTTTACCAAAGATACGTTTTAACAAAAATTTCTTTTGTAAGAGTTGTCAGAAAGGAAAACAAGTTAAGGCATCTTTTTCATCTAAGAACATTGTAACTTCGTCTAGACCTCTAGAGTTGTTGTATTTAGACTTGTTTGAATCTACTAGAATAGTAAGTCTTGGTGGAAAGAAATATGGTCTTGTAATTGTTGATGGCTTTACTAGATTTTGTTGGATACTGTTTTTATCTCATAAAGATGAATCTTTTAAATGCTCTAAAGTTTTATCCAAAAACTTACAAAATGAAAAAGGAATTTCTATCATTGGTATTCGAAGTGAACATGTTGAAGAATTTGAAAATGAAAAATTTAGAATGTTTTGTGAAGAGAATGGAATTTTCCATAATTTCTCTGATCCTAGAACTCCTTAAACAAATGGATTTGTTGAGAGAAAGAACAGGATGATTTAGGAAATAGTAAGGACTATGCTATGTGAAATGAATCTTCCTAAGTACTTCTAGGAAAAAGTTGTAAATACAACTTGTTATATTCAAAATAGAGTATTTCTATAACCTATTTTAAATAAAACTCCATATGAGTTATGGAAGGGAAGAAAGCCAAATATTTCTTACTTTCATCCTTTTGGTTGCAAATGCACTTTTTTGAATACAAAAGAAAATTTGGATAAATTCGATTCTGAGATCAATTCAGGAAGTTTTCTAGGTTATTCTATTAGTTATAAAGCTTACAGAGTTTATAATCTTATTTCTAAATCTATTGAAGAACATATGGATGTAAAATTTGATGATGATTCTCATCTAGATAGGAGAGATGATTTTGATGATGAAACTCTATCTGCTCCCTTAAACAGTCACCCAGATGATTCACCATTAGATGATCCATCTGATAAAGTAGTACATATTTATGAAAATATTAGTTTAAGGAAAGACTATAGATATAAATCTTCTTACCTAGAAAACCTAATTATAGGAGAAATATCAAAAGGAGTGAGACCTAGATCTAAGTTTAGGAGAGAGGCCAATGTAGCTCTTGTTTCTGAATTAGAACCTAAGAAAATTGATGAAGCTCTTTAAAACGAAGCCTGTATTTTAGCTATACAAGAGGAGTTAAATCAATTTACTAAGAATAAAGTCTGGTCTCTAGTACCTAAACCATGTAAAAAATTAATCATAGGAACTAGATGTGTATTCAAGAATAAACTAAATGAACCAAGAAAGGTATCCCATAACAAAGCTAGATTAGTAGCTCAAGGCTATAATCAATAAGAAGGAATAGATTATAATGAAACATATATCTAGATTAGAAGCTATTAGGATCTTACTTGCATATGTTATTTTTTATGATATAAAACTGTTTCAAATGGATGTGAAAAGTGCTTTTTTTGGATGGTTTTATTGATGAAGAAGTTTATGTTAAACAACCCCCTCATTTTGGAGTCATTGATAAACCAGATCATATGTATAAACTTTATAAAGCTTTATATAGATTGAAACAAGAACCTCGTGCTTGGTTCTTTTTTTATTAATAATGACTTTATTAGAGGTCAAGTTCATAAAACTTTATTTCAAAAAAGTATCAGAAATGATTTTATGATTATGCAAATATATGTAGACGATATCATTTTTGGTGCAACATCCAAAATGTTATGCTCAAATTTTAAGTTTTTGATGAAAAGTGAATTTGAAATAAGTATGATGGGTGAATTAAAGTTCTTTCTTGGTTTACATATTAAACAAACTTAAGAAAATATTTTTATTCATCAACAAAAGTATATCAAAAAACTTTTAGTGAAATATAAAATTGGAAATGTTAAACCAATGTCAACTCCTATGCATCCATCAATCATCTTATCTAAGGATGAAGTTGGTAAGAAGATTGATTAAACTCCTTTTAGAGGAATTATTGGTTCTTTTCTTTACCTAACAGCAAGCAGACCTGATATTATACTTAATGTTTGTTTGTGTACAAGATTTCAAGCAGATCTTAGAGAATCTCATTAAATTTTTGTTAAAAGAATATTGAGATATTTGGTAGGTTCTACTAATATTTGCTTAATGTATGCGAAAGGTAAAGATTTCAGGTTAATTGGCTACTGTGATGCTGATTATGCTAGAGACAAAATTGATAGAAAGAGTACAAGTGGAGGTTGTCACTTTCTTAGTCATAATCTAATTTCGTGGTCAAGCAAGAGGTAAAGTTCAATTGCTCTATCTACTGCAGAGGATGAATAAATATCAGCTGCAAATTATTGTTCACAAATACTATGGATAAAGTATCAATTAGAAGATTATTCTATCTAAGAAGATCAAATTCCAATCTTCTTTGACAACACAAGTGCTATCAATCTCTCAAAGAATCCAATTGAACACTCAAGAGTAAAGAAAATTGAAATCAGACATCAATTTATAAGAGACTATGTATAGAAAGGAATCATCAATCTACAATTTGTTGAGACAAATCAACAATGAACAGATATTTTCACCAAACCCTTAAGTGAAGACAGATTTAAGGAAATCAGACGAAATCTAAATATGGTAATGATAAATGACCATTCTTCTAAAACTCTATGACCCAAATGATATGTCCTAATGAAGCAAAATTGTTGTAAGTTCTTAAGAATGAATAGTAACGGTAACTTTCACTTGGTAGTATCAATCTTACGATTACATGTGGATCAGTTACAGATGTTAAAAATGGTAACTTTTCAAGAGTGTTTAGAAAAAGAAATTCTCTAAACATTCTAGAATTCTCATAGTAACTGACTTGCTTCAAAGTTGCTCTCAACAAAGATGATTCAATCTTCTATTCATTAAATCTTTCTCACTTTCATTTCATATCTCTCTTTTAATATCTTCTACATACTAACCTCACTTCTTTAAGTGAAATACATCTTTGTGTTTGGTGCTTATTCATTACAAATTAGAAGAACGTCAATGTCTTTTGTCTATGGGAGACTCGTCAATTTTACTTCTCTGAAGGATGATTGAATGGATATTGAGCTTGAGATCGAAGTAGCTGGTTGGAAAATTTTCTGAAAAAGTTGAGACCCACTGTATCCAAATGAAGTATATGAGTTTTCAAAGAATGCCAAGGTGGTAGATAACACCTTAATGTTAGAGGTAGAGAGGTTGTCGGTGATTATCACACAAGAATCTATTACGAGGGCTACTGAATGTCGAATTGAAGGAGCAAAACTTCTCTACAATACAAAGTTGATTGTTCAAAATGAAGACAACATCAATTGACAACTATATGGATCGAGTGATCCAGGAGTCAAGAAGTCCTCAGATCTAATTCCAAAGGCTAGGTTCTTCACTCAATTTTTCTTCACCGTATTCTACCAAGAGCAAGATCAAAAGATTTAGTGACAGTGAATGATGAACATTGTTTATTTCATATACTCACACACTAATCTATTAATCTTTCATTCTTGATCCTAAAATACATGATAAAGGCTAAGGGGGATTATAATCAGAAGGGTGGTTCGTTACCTTACAATATGCTGTTGATAAGGTTCTTCCAAGAATCTGGAATCCTACTTGATAGAGGAAACATAGTAAAGCTCAATATTAAGAGCATTATCAATTCCTCTACTATTTGCAAAATGGGGGTCAAGACTGAAGCTAAAATAGATAAAGATTTGACACCAAAAGCACAATATAAGGGGGAGCTTTCCATTAGACAAAGCAGGAAAGAAGATGTTTCATCTAGAATACAAGCAAAACCTTAGTGGTCTAGAAGAATCTCAGTAGAGGTAAAAAATGAGCAATCGTCTTATAAACTACTACAAACCAAGACAATTCCTAAAAGGAAGGAAAGTTCAGTTTAACAACCAACTCATAAAGTGTCTATGAAAAGGAAGGCTAAGACACTCCAATCAGAAAGACCCAAGAAGTCAAGAAGGTCACCAAGATTTGTGACCTGGCGACAACTAGAACAGAAAAAAGAAAAAACTCTGACTCTTGGTCAAGGTTCTGAAAGTGCAACGGAGCCACAACAATAGCAACAAACGTAGCCTACCAAAGCAATTGTCTCTATCCCTCAGACTCAATCAAAACAACTGTCTAGAGAGACAGAGATAAAAAGGAATTTAGTATTTGAGCCGAAGAAGTCTCAACAACAACTCTCTTCCAAACTAGTAGAAGAACAAAAGAAGACGAAATCGACTCAGAAATGGAAGGTTTCATCATCTGATGTTCAAAAACAGACACAGCCTATTGGAACACAACAAGTAACTTACAATCCTTCTCAACCAATGAAGAAAAAAGAATTGAAGATGAAGGTAATAGAAGAATTAGTGCCTAATCGAAATAGAGGTTCAATTATCATAAGAGAACCTTCTATACAGAAAGTTAAGATTCAAGTTGAGCCTGTAGTAGTAAGCAGTCAGACGATACATTTTTCAAGCCCTAAAGAAAGAAGATTGTATGGTATTCTGCGAGATGGAAAGGCAGAACCATATTCATTAAAGATAACAGAGAATCCTTACACCATCTACCCAGTGACAAGTAGAACAACAATAAAGATTGTACTAAATGTACAACCAAGGCATCCAACACTAGTATACAACAAAAACAAAGGAAAGAAGTAGAATTTTCCTGAGAGATAAGAAGATGATCTCATGGACAAAGAAATTCGAGTGGTGATGAAGAATATAGACAATGTATGTTGTGCAACTCAACCTATAGGCGTCTATATTTTACATCACATATCAAGGCCATCAAGAAATAATTTTAACGCACCTACTCAAGATGAAAGCTTCAAGGTGGTTGGGACAATTTCAGAAGGAAGGTACAAAAGTATCATAATTGAAGGTATCAATTTCTACTTAGAAAACTTTGTACATCTACTTATTCATTTTAAACCTTCTAGGAAAACCAATTTTCAAACTACCCAAACCTGATGATCTTGACATTCCTCACCAAAGACAACCTTTTCAGTTACCCTCTATCATAATTATTGAATTAGATGAGTCAATTATAGAACCATCTATCTCTGAGTATCTTCATCCACTAAGAGAAAAGCTACAAGATTCTACTGTATACTCGGATCTCTTGAAGAATTTCATAAAATTGGAGTAAAGCTAGTTAAAAGCATTAGGAAGTTCAAGAAGCCTTAGCTAAACATATTGAAGAAATAGATACTAAGGTTGATGAACTAAAACACTCAGTAGGTGATCTTCATGAAGAAGTATCACTTCTACATGTTTCAACTGAACAAAACCTTGAGACGATCCAAACTAATATTCAATATATGTTCTCTGAAATTTTAAAGCCTCTGAAGTGATATTCTTTTTTATTAATAACAAATAGCGGGAGAATAGTGGAAAGGAGAGGAAAATTAGTTTTTGAAAAATTGTTATGCACGCTATATAACTTGCATTATTCATCTGAATAAATATGTCATTTGTCTGAATATTATCATCTGTCTAAATATTACTCGTTTGAATACTATTGTAATTTTCTGAATATTATTCGTCTGAATACTATTGTTATTCAGCTAAATATTTCTTTTATCTTCTAATATTGTGATTATTTGTTATCATCAAAGATTGTTAAGTCAAAAAGACTTCACTTCTTCTATTTATTTTGATGAAAGTCAAACAATAATAACAGTAGAAGTGTGTGAACTATTTTGATGAGTTTATTAAGTGCGCAAACATAAGACATAAGAAGAAGCGCAAAAATAAGATGATACGAAGTCATAAGACGATGCACAAACATAAGACGATGCATAGTTGTAAGATGATGCGAAGTTATAATATGATGCAAAGTCATAACATGATGCACAGACATAAGACGATGCACAATTGCAAGACGATGCACAGTCGTAAGACGATGCGAAGTCATAAGACGACGTAAAGTCATAAGATGAAGCGTAGACATAAGATGATATGAAGTCATAAGATGAAGCATACAAATCAAATCAAGATGATATAATCTACAATGATAATTAGTTAGTTGGAAGTAGTTACAGGACTCAGTTACCAACAGATCTTTGAAGATTCTACAAGCGGTTTTTTCAAGAAGACCCTTGGCAAATTAGACTATAAATATCAGTTTAGTTGTAGAAAAAACTTTTGCTAATCTTTTACTTATCTCTATAAGTCTAATTATTGCTAAAATTCGGACTGGAAAATAATTAATCATAATTTAATTCAAAATTTCTGGAACAGTAGGGGCTCGCAATCGCGACACCTCACAGAGTCGTCGCTGTTGCTCTCTGTTGAGTCCGCGCTTCCCTTGCCTTATCGGGATCGCAACTGATCGCGTTCGGGAAAGGAGAAATCTATGCTATATGTCGCGATTGTGCCCGGTCACAATCGTGACTTTCCAGTCTTCCAACCCCTTTTGAAAACATTCAATGTCGCTATCGTGCATGTGCACGATGGCGACCTTCTCCTTTGAATCACATCACCAAATTCACCCTCGTGCATAAGCACGATGGTGCAAAGACCTCCAGGTCACCCTCGTGCTTATGCCGTGCATTTGGCTTGTGAATTTCAAACAAAAGTCACCGTCATGCACATGCAAGACGGTGCAGCTCTTATACTTTCACAAAACCTAACTTTTCACACAAGAGTCCAAAAGTGACAAATTTAGTATCATTAGAAAGATCACAGAAAACCCTATAAGTTTATTCAAGGACTAACAATCCAATTTCATCCCTAAAGGTATCAAAAATTCAATCAAAGTTTCTTCCTAACATAATTTTTTCAAAACAGTACTGCATTCTTCCAAAAATCATATCTTCCCATTCCCTTTGCCAAAAATTCCAAGTTTTATGTCAAAAGAAAGATCATAACATATTATGCGACTTTCATGTACAACTTGAAAGCAAATTTAATTTCTAAATGGGTCAAAATCTCAATTAAATTTTCTGCCCTGTAAGAGACATCCTAACCATAACACAATCATCTCAAATTCATAACTTCAAATCCATTGTCCAAAAATTCCATGCTTAATATCAATGAAAAGATCAGAAAACAAGATACAATTCTCATGAAGGACTTAGAAGCAAATTTCACCTCTAACTAGGTCAATTTCTCACATAATTGTAGCTGTCCTGTTAAAGATTGTGAAATACACCTAAACCATATTCATACATTGAAAATCAATAACTTTCAATTCTTACATCCAAAGATAACATCTTATTCATCATTACAAAGCTAGACATTCCTTTATAACTTTCCATAAGACCACTTGAGCTAATTTAAACTATAACAGTCCAGAATTGGCTTCAAATTACAGTAACCACAAAATTCATACTTAGAGACATTTCACACACAAAGCACAT
>JAOSBN010042117.1:0-15292 GCA_027563595.1 Erythroxylum suave
GCTGGATGGGAAGGTACTGCAAATGACTCTCGAATTCTTTTAGAAACAGTGACAAATCCAGCAAATCAATTTCCTATTTCTCCACAAGGTAATATATTATTTTAAATAAACATAGTAATTATGATTCATTTTTAATATTTTTGTTATTAATATTATGTTTTTTATATGTTAGGCAAGTACTATTTGGTTGATTCGGGTTATACTAATATGCCTAGATTTCTTTCACTATACTGAGTCCCTAAACTCTTCAAATGTTTCCAATATCTCTTCACCCTTTTTCTCGTTCAATTTCTCTAATCTATTGGAAAAAGGTGGAGCGTTAGCATTATTAACAATTAAGGACTTAGTATTTATCTTCAAGCTAAATGATATGTCCTTTTCTCCTTCGAGCTCCTTCTCAATTTTGTATTTATCTTCAAGCTAAATGATAGATCCTTTTCTCCTTCAAGCTCCTTCTCAGTTTCTTCTTCACTAGCAATTCCTTAAGTAGTCCTCTTAAGATTCTCTCTTCTCCACTCCTCAAGGTGACTTAGTATTCATCTTCAAGCTAAATGATATATCATTTTCTCCTTTGAGCTCTTTCTCAATTTCTTCTTCACTAGCAATCCCTTGAGTAGTCCTCTTAAGATTCTCAAGCTCTTCTCGACTCCTTAAGGTTATCGTACTAACATTCTTTGGATTCACCTCAAGTTGCAATGCTTGCTTCTTTCTGTTTTATGATTCTAATCGGTTGATAGCTACCGTCATCTGACCCATCTGGCTTACCAAGTTTTGGATTCTAGACCTTGTATCTCACTAGAATTATTTCATATACTATTGAAATTGTAGGTATTGTAGTAAAAGACTTAACTAAGTCTTCCAGAGATGTACCTAAGGTGGAATCCTAGTTGACGTGGGAATTATTGTGCATCTTGTAGCCAATCTAGGAAGTAGTTTTGTTAGCTATCCCCTTTATAACTAAGTTTGAGGTGATCTATCCAACTTAAGTCACAAGCTTAGGAATATAGGTTATGGGAAAAAGTTCCACCATTAGCATTGACATACCCCAGCAGTGACATACTCCCTTTGCATTGTCCTTTCTATACACAAACACTAACAAATATGAAAAGATCAAAAGATAAATGTAAAATTTAATTATAAAAAAATATATATAATACTAATTAAAACAAAAAAAATTGAAGCATCACTCTCCCCAATAACGACACCAAAATTTTTGATGCGTGTCGAATGCATCAAAAAATAAAACTTAGCTATGCACAACTAAATTTATAGTAGTGCTGAGCAGGGATTGTATCAACAAGGAATGTCCATGTAGCTTTTGTAATGAAAAGAATTGATGTTTAGGACATTGGAGGGGGGGGGGGGGGTGTTGGTTGACTGCAAATGACAAAATAAAGTAAATTTGAACTAAACAAAGTAAATCAAATTCAAAAGCATAGAAGTGAGATAATTGATGAATGATATTGGAATATGATTCTTGGTTTTATCTCGACCTACACACAAATAAACATACTTAATTGTCTTGTTGTTTTCTCACCTTACTTAGAAACTATTAATCGTAGATTAAAAATAAGATATATTATCCCCAGTTTTTCCTCGGGCCATGTTAAATCAAAATAAACTCTTTAACTAAACCTAATGATCGAACAACCTACAACAAGCTCTCTAGATTTATTAGAATAGTCGCATTACGAATAAAGAAAATAGATTAACCTAGGAAACAACTATACAAACTCTGTTTATTTATTCTTTGCTATGTTATCCTTAATGATTCAACACCATTATTTGTTAAAGCACAACTATTACATATTGTATTTGAGATTATAGCAATGAGTTCGTATTAAAAAAGTCAAATATAAATGTTCAAATATCCTTAAATAAATACCCAAATCAAAAAGCAAAGAATAACATAAACAATCTGTAGAGAGAGAGAGAGAGAGATTCAATAATACACAATAAAGAGATTCTCAAATGAGATCCTCAACTTTAATTTCACCTTAAAATTGGAAGACGAAAGATTAGCTCTTCATCAATTTTGAAGGAGCAAGGTTTCTTCCCCTTCTCTTATACCAGAAACAATTCACGCCTCCTTTGGTTGCTTAATTGTACATTTGTATGAAAAATTAGGTTTCTACAAAGATGACAGTTCAATGCACGACTATGCATGACCAAAACAGTGTACTTTTTTTAGTTGTGCATGACCGTGCAAATGCATGATGAATTCTTATTTTTCTTGCAATTTCTTGTCCCATCTTTACTCTAATCCATCTCCTTCTTGTCCTATAAAGAAAAATGAGTTTGAATATCAAGAGGATGGCTCAAGAAATGTGCTTTTAACTCATTTTATGCTTCCAACTTGTACCTAAAACCAAATGTGAACCAAAATGAGTATCTTAAACAATTCATAATAATAATCGCTAAGGAGTGAATATATAAACAACTAAGAACATATTTAAGAAGCCATGGATATCAGAAGTTGTAAGAATAATGAAGTAACGGGTGTAAGAGCAGCCGAGAATGAGGAGTCTTTGGGTAGTGGACATTGAAATAAAGTGTCATCCACTTGTATGTGAGACTTTCTGACAAATATTGTTTGTAAATTGAGCCACTTTACAAGTTTTTCCACTCAATTGCACTCCTCAAGTACGCCATATCTTATAGAACATTATGTGAATTGTAATAATTTTTCTATACTGTAGGAACAAATCCTCAAACCTTTTATGAGGCTGTGAAATATTAAAGGTAGAGGAATGCAATGCAACAAGAAATATAGGCATTGGAAAATATTGACACATGAATTATGGAAACACTCCTTTCAAGAAAAAGGCCATGGGTTGTAAATGGGTTTATAAAATTAAGTATAATTTTAATGGATCAATTGAGAGGTTTGAAGTAAGGCTTGTGATTTTAGGAAACAATCAAATCGAAGAGCTTAATTATAGTATAACATTTGTACCCATAACCAAAACGGTAACTATTTGCACCTTCCTTGTAGTTGCTGTAGCTAAAAATTGGTAACTTCATCAAAAGGACATCCACGATGCATTTTTACATGGTGACCTTAAGGAAATAAGTCTATATGAAGTTGCCTTCCAAATTTCTTTCTAAGGCACTTGGTAAAGTTTGTAGACTCTGGAAATCACTGTATGGGTTGAATAAGCTCCTAGATATTGGTTTGCTAAGTTAGTTAGTGATTTGAAATGATATGGTTTTCATCAATCATATTTAGATTACTCTCTTGTTACATTACAACATGATAGTTTACATCTCAATGTGTTAGTCTATATTTACCATCTTATTATTTTGGGAAATGATGGTATTGTGATTTAAACATTCAAAGCCTATATAAGTAGATGTTTTTAGGGATTAAGGTGGCTTGAAATCACACTGGTATTTTTTTTTATGCTAACAAAAATATACATTAGACATTGTTTCTGAAGTGGATTTTTTGGGAGCGAAACCTGTCAGTTTTCCTTTACATTAGAACCATCATCTTCCTTGGCAAATCTAGAGTGTCATCATATATTAGTTGGTAGATTAATTTATCTTTTCATTATAAGACCTAAACTTTCTTATAGTATGCATATGCTTACACAATTTATGTAGAGGCTAGTAGAAGAGCACTGGGATACAACATTCTTGTAGTGCATTATTTGAAAGGTAATCTGGGTCAAGGAATTTTATTACTTGCTAACTTTGATCTGCAGTTGTATGTCTGGTGTGATTTATATTAGGCAGGATGCCTTTTGACTTGATAATCACTTCTTGGATGGTTTATTACGCTAGGTGATTCCCCTATTTCTTGGAAGCTAAGAAACAACATACTGTGTCTCGTTCTTCAACAGAGGCAAAATATAGATCCATGTCCACAACTACCTATGAGCTAAAATGGTTAAAGGAATTATTATTATGCCTTGGTTTTACACATCCTCAAATGAAGTTGTTAAGAGAATCATTGTTATAAGATATGTACATGTTGAACAATTTTTACAATCTATAGTACATGGGTCGTACTTTGTAATATTAAAGGGTCGATCCCACGAGGAGGGTACTAGCCTAATCTTAAATCGCTTAAGGCTCAGAGAAAAGAATAAAAAGAAATAAAAACTGCACAAGTAATCATGGAAAGTAAATACGAGAAATTGATTCAAGAAGAGAGGGGATTTTACCTATTATGAGAGTTATAGTGGAAAGAATAAAAAGAATAAAAACTGCACGTCATAGTGGAAATCCGTCAAGAGAGTTAATCAGCTTATAAGAGAGGGGATTTTACCTATCATTAATGCTAATCTAGCCATTTATGTGTTTATGGGGTATCGGTTCTAGACGATTGTACAATTGATTACTCTCTCTTGAATTATAACTATTAAACCTTAAATTGTAAACCCTAATCAAATTATGGAACTTTTCATCTCTCAATTTGCAAATTACACATAATTCTAATTAGTTCTAAAGGTCTCTAATAAACAATTGGGTCTCTCACAGGATCTCTCTTTATGAAATTACCGACTAGATTGATTAAATGGTCAATTTGATTGCCTAACTCCCATTAATCCGATTTAATTCATTTTTATTTAGCTCACCCTCTCTATTTGTTACCAAAACATGCAAATACATTAATCAATCACAACACCCAAACCAATAAACATAAAAATAACTAAATCAACATTAACTCAAAGTAAAATCCCAAAGGAGAGTTTATAACACTACCAATAACCCAAAATCGATTTCCATACAATCCATCTCAACTTTATACATTTAAATGAAAAAGGAAATAAAGAGAAAGTGGAACTTAGATTGGACAAATCGGGAAGGCAGCGATGTTAAGATCCACATCTTCTTCCTCCTGTTTCCTTTTCTTTCTCTCTCTTTTTAGGGTTTCCAAGTGGAGGTTGATTGTAAAGGTTCCTTGTGCTCCTCTTAATGTTCTTTAATAGTCTTTTATGTTTTAGGTTTTACCGTGGTCTGAAGGGTCCAAAAAGTCTCTACAAACATAAAGTTCATAAGTGACTATGCGTCTGCCAGATGCAGGCCATAATCATGGCCCACATCTGTGCCTTCTGTCATGATTGTGGCTTGCCATTGTTTCGACTTGAATGTCTTTTGAAACTCTTCTATTCTTCAATATTGACCCTGATCTAGCAAACACATCAAAGTACCTCAAAATCATAATATTTAAGCTCAAAACCTTGTACTAACATATAAAACACTTAAAACACAAATAATTAACAAACTAACACAATTTTAGCCTAAACATATACTAAATGATGGAATTAATGGCTAAACACATATCAAACTATGCCCTAAAACACAATACAATTTATACTTATAAACATCCCCACACCTAAACATTTTCTTGTCCTCAAGTAAACAAAACAACAAACAACACAAAAAAACAAAACACAGATTTCAATAATGAGGCAATGGCTTCAACTTCACAAAACAAATGTAACTCTAAACACAATCATTCAAGTTGTTCTAAATTATTAACATGTAAAATCCGCGTTTAGGAACTCTGGATTAAATATACATATTAATTAAAACTTAAATGTCAAGTTTATTCACCCCTTTGAATTGTATACACACATTAATAATTATTTGATCAATCAAACTTTGTAACTAAACTTAAGTACGTGGTCATGAAAAGTTAAGCTACTTACAAGTTTAGTAGGTTTTTATTAAAAGACATTCTTTTTTGTTACTTTTTGTGGACATGGACTTAGTCTTTTACATGGAGGCAAACGTTGGTGATGAATGTCAATCTAATTACTCGTCTATGTCTTGTTTTTAGTAAGTTGCTTGGTTGGAATGTCATTATAACCTTTGGACGAGAAGGCACACATTTGTGATGAATGTCGATTTAGCTGCTCGGCTACATTACGTTCTCAACAAGCTACTAACTCTATTTATAACTTGAAGGACAGTGGAATACTTATTTATTTAAAATTTACAAACAATTTTTTCCTCTTATTTTTTTATTTTTTTATTAATGCCTACCTTGTTGCTTTTGCTATTTGTTTTTAGGAAAAAAATACTAGCAAAGTTACTTATTCAAAAGACCTAAAATTATGAATGAATGTGACAACATATAGGGTGATAAACTAACATTGAATCCTAAATAACTTGTATATTTTAGCCAAAGAACCTAGATCACTAATTTTGCAAGCTAATGACTCTTCACAATCTAATAGATTATGTTCAAAATTAAATCGATTTCATTCCATCTAAGCCATCAATGCATTCAAACAATTCACAATATGCAACCTAAACACAATAACATAACGCTATGCAAAATTCACACTCAAAGCAAAACACACAACCTTCCCCACACTTGAACAACACATTGTCCTCATGAACAACACATTGTCCTCATTGTGAGAAGGAGACAAACAAATATATATGAAAGGAAATAACATAAGATAGCATATGAAAAGTAAAGACTAAATTTAAAAGAAAAGGGTTAGAAACAAAACCATATGGTAATGGAGGTGATGATGGTGAGGTGTTGAAACCAAATCCACTTTATGCTCGACATTGTTATCTTATCTTGGAATCTCTTAAAAGAGGGTAAGAGAATTAGTAATCCCAGATCATTTGAAATCATTAAAATTTTATTTAAAATTTAAAACAAATCTAACTAAACATAACAATTTAAATCTAACTATTGACTTTGCTAATTTATGGTCATTAACTTGAACTTGTATCATTAGATACTCAGCCAGTATCAATTATGAGCAGCTTGCTTCCACCCTTTTCGTTCAACATCAGTTTTGTAGCCTGTAATTAAGTTGTAAACTGCAAAATGATTAGAAGGAAAATATTGATAAAATTATGAAAACCAATTAAGCTCAGTAATGTCCTTTTTTAAGAAAACTGTTAATAAAACAAGTAATAACAAAACTCTCTGAATATTCTATAGAATCTAGCTGTTTTCCTGGTAAAAGAGTAAGTTGTTCTCTTCTTGTTTCTTCCTCATTCGCCATCATCTCCTATTATTCTGTAGCTTTTTGAACAAATACTTCTGTAGCTTCTTCAAACTTGATGTTCATTGCCAACTATTCTTCTTCCTCTCGTTCCTTCAAAGATCCGAGCACATCAATTTTTTTAATAACTTGCCCTCCTTCAGATTCTTTAATATATCATTCATGTTGAATGTCATTTGGTCATTACTAATCCGAATGATGAGGTTCTCTTCATGGACATCTACCAAAGTTTTTTTGATGTTCAAGCATAGTATACCAAGATCTAGGGAATAATATAAAGGGTTGTCATTCTTTTCTTCATCCTCTTTCTTCATCTCTTGGTCTTCTCCAAGATGGAGTTCAACTTCATTTCCCACTGGTTTTTCTTGCTCTTCCCCATTCCTAAGTATGATAGTCTCATATTACTCTCGTTGATGTAATTCCATTGCTTAGAGAGTCTTCCATACTTCCCTTATAAATTTCAAGGGAAAACTATCTCAATTGAATCTCCAGGTTGTGAATAGAAAAGGCATGATTTTCTGTTACTTGATCAAATTGCTCCTCCAATCTCTTCCATATTTGTTAGCTTATCCATGATTTTGTCCAATTTGGAATCCTATGAACTGGACTCATCTTTTTGAAATCCTAATAGGTCTTGATGTCCTATATGAGCACTTACATTGATAGATCAATAAAAATATGGGTGGTTCTGCCATCGCGAAGTGTACATGTTCATATAAGGATGATGATTTCCCTAACTAAATTGGGGCTCATTGCAATCCTCAAGAGTCCTTTTCTCCCTATAATATACATCCTCAATAATCGTTATTTTTATCTCTTCTTTGCACTTAATTTTCTGGATTCTTCATCATTGCCTTATAATGTCCAAATCAATGTGTTTTTGACTTTTTCGGCCAAACTTCCTACACTTTTTTTCCTTCTTGTGATTGGGTACACAATCACAAAAGATAGTGAAATGCCTTAAACTATAAGAATTAAACTAATTTTATACCTCCTTGGCAACGACAGCAAAAAATTGTTGAGCAAGTTTTACAATTTATAAAACCTTTGATAATCAGCAAGTGCAAGGGTCGTACTTTGTAGTATTGAAGGGTAGATCACACGAGGAGGGTACTAGCCAAATCTTAAGTCGTCTAAGGCTCATAGAAAAGAATAAAAAAAATAAAAACTTCACAAGTGAACATGGAAAGTAAATATAAAAAATTGATTAAAAAATTGTAAAGCGAAAATTAAAAAAAAAAGAATTAAACTGAGCAATCATACAGGACACAATGGAAATGTTTCAGGCGAGTTAATCAAGTTATGAGAGAGGAGATTTTACCTATTATTAATGCTAGGTTTTAGACAGTTATAGGGTTGATTATTCTATTCTCTTTCTAGTTATAATCATTAAACCCTAAATTGTAAACCCTAATCGAATTATAGAACTTGTCATCTCTCAATTCGCAAATTACCCACAATTCTAATTAGTTCTAAAGTTGTCTAATAAATAATCAGGTCTTGCATTGGATATCTCTCCATGAAATTTCCGACTAGATTGATTAAGTCATCAATTAGATCGCCTAACTCTCATTAATTCGATTTAATCATTTTTGTCCAACTCACCCTCTTGGTTTGTTACCCAAAAATGCAAATACATTAATCCATCAGAACATCAAATTAATAAACACAAAATAACTAATAAACATTAACTTAAAGTAAAATCCTGAAGGATATTTTAACATTATCAACAACCCGAAATCGATTTCCACACAATCCATCTCAACTTTATACATTAATTCATACCTTATTTTCTTGTTGTATCCCTCAAACTATTTCCAAAACTGGTCCATCTCAACACCATAGTTCTACAAGTGTCCGACCTCAAACAGCATCCATAGAATAAGTTGAGAGAACTTTGAAACTCTTATAGAGAGGGTTCAGTAAAAAGTGCTAGCTCTATTAGAGCTTAAGCCTATTTATAATAAGTTTTGGACATTTTAGTAATTCGATTGAAATTAAATTCTAATTTCAATTAACATTTAATTAGAATTACAAGTAATTGTAATGAAATAACAATTATTCCCAAATAGGGTCCAGTATCTCATATTGGTCCTTATTTATTAAAATCTCAATTTTAGTCATAAAGTTTCATAAACTTTACATTCAAGTCCAACTTGATTAAAATATCTCTCTCTCTTTAACCGGTTCTCTATAAAACCTATTACGTTCCTAAATATGTTGGCAATGATTATAAATTATAATTCTAATGATTTATCTTTAATTCTCCAATTAAGCAATTTATAATCATAGATGAAGATTGACATCCAGGAACCCAAATATTTAGGAATGTAAAAGTTGGTTTGACTAAACTTTTAGTGTATGACTTTTCTTTTCCGTATAATTCATTCCTTTCATCATACAATGTTTAGTAGACACATAGCATGGAATTAATGTCTACCTTTGTTTTGAGTCTAATCATATTAGTTTTTTGCCTATAGTTATTGATTCAATTAATGGCATTTGTAAGCTATTTACAAAACGTCATTCCACCTTGGCTAACGATTTCCTGAATCAATCTTAATCGAGAACAACGAAACATTCTCCCTATTTACTTTTATTTTGATCACTCAACTACCTCCATATAGTTCATGCTACATCTAATGACTACCTACTGAATGACCTATGATTAGAATAAGTCATAAGTAGCATAAAAAACGTAGCAACCACTATACAAGAAAACTTTGGAGAGCTTAAGTCAAAGGATCACTTATACGATCATCATAGTGAAAATTTTTACATACATACAAGTAATGTTCTGAATGGATTTCTCATATCAAGTCAATTCACTGAACTTGTTCTCTAATAAGAATCGTCACATTTGTTTAAGTATCTTTATACTTTAGCCTACAAGATCGACTACTTCCTTCATAAGGAAAAACGTCATGTGTGCTAATCTTTTTACATTATATTAATGTCCAGTCTTAATAGAACAATGATTAGGAACAAATTGGGGATAATAAAAAATGCAATATAAATTTTATAATTATAATCTTATTATTATATCATTTACAATGTATAATTATGCCATGGAATTTATCTTATACATCTAAATATATACAAGATCAAGAATGCATTTAAATAATTGTCATTAAACTACAATCAAACAAATTAGGCGTAGGATATAAACAAACAAACTTGCACTAAGCCAATCATTTAAGTACCATATAACATATCACTATATGATGATCATACTACTACTGGGATACTGGCTTGACAAGAGAATTCTACAAAATTCTCTATAGTGAGCGCTCGCTTAAATCTTCCAACATTCATCTTAATTATCATCATAATTAAGAAATTTTACACTTGGATCTTTGAGGAGACCTTAGCTCTTTTTATCTACCTTGTAGCTCTAATGTTACACAATACATTACTGTCTTAAACAATTCAAGGAGCTATATTAAGTTCTCTAAAGAAATTATTGGTCCAATTAATTATTTCTACTAAATGAAAAATGCACTATGGCTTAATTAGCAACCATTTGTAAATTAGAATCTTTTCAATCTTGAATGACATTGCTTGTGAGTAAAATAGACCTTAATTATGATTTATTCTAAAATAATATCCTTGTCATCTTGAATTCAAATATTAACTCAATAATAGATACCTATAATACTTCATAAATATCAGAAATCTCAAATACTAAATACTTTTAGTACATTTATATATTTGGACTTAGAATAGGTAAACAAATCCAAATATAAAAACAAATCCAAATCTATCTATATAGATCTAAATCCCATAATTAAAATAGTACCTTTTAATATCTAACAAGATTTGTTCTTGGGCAATTATTTTTTTAACAATTGAAAATTAGAATTATTGTTCTCCATAAGCAATATATTACATATTCCCAATAAAAAGGACTGTTGTACTCCTACTAACTTTCTTGTAGATATGACAAATTCATAATCATCTAAAAAACAAACTATTTGAATTCTTTAAGAAAGTGAATCTTTCAATGTCTCGTAGCCTTTCAAATATACATTAAATGTATCAATAAAGGCATTAGTTTCAAATGGATGTATTGTCATCAAATTTGAACTTTTTAAATTTCATATTACTCCTATCATGAGAATCTTTCTATTATAAGTATACATGGAAACAAACAATTTGTTTAACAGGTCTGTAAGACTATATCCAAACTATTACATATCTCATAACCTTTTATTAACCAATTTAGTTCTAAAATTAATGGATAATATATGCTTCAATCAAGCATCACAACCCCAAAATCATTAATTTTGACTTTTTCAAAAACTTATCATTTCATATCTAATATGAATTCTTACTAATCGATTTAATTGAAACTGTAGAAGGTAAGTCATTGTACATACAATATCTCATATTATATTTTCCTCCTTACGTAAATCCATACTATTATTAATTTAGTTGTAATCAAAATTTTAAAACTTACCATAACGATCTCATCAAAGTGCTACATCATTCTCTATGTTTAATTTCTATAGTATCTCATGAAAAGTTTCCAAAACCGATCCATCTCAACTACCATAACCACCCAAGTGTCCAGCCTTTAAGGGTATCCACAGAATAGATTGAGAGAACTCTGCAATTCTTATAGAGATGGTTAAGCAAGAAGTGCTATCTCCATAGAGTTTAAGCCTTTTTATAATAGGTTTTGGATGTTTTAGTAATTTAACTGAACTTAAATTTTAATTAGAATTAAAAATAATTTTAATTAAATACCAGTTATGCCCAAATAGGATCCAATATCTCATATTGATGCGTATTTATTAAAATTCTCATAGTTAATTATAAAGTTTCTTAAACTTTACAATCAAGTCCAACTTGATAAAATAATTTTAGTCTTTTCAACCCTTTCTTTATATGAGACCCATCATGTTCCAAAATATGTTGGCAACTATTATAAATTGTAATTTTAATTCATGATTAGAATTAAATAAATTAAAACTCCACTTAATTTGTCTTTAATTCTCTAATTAAACAATTTATAATAAATATCAAGATTGACGTCTAGCAACACATCAGAACTACCCAAATATTTAAGAATGTCTTGGTGGTTTTAACTAACCTTTCCATTTATAAACTATTTATAAAATGCCATTCTATCTTGGCCAAGAATCTCCCCAATCAATACTAATAAAAAACAATAAAACATTCACCCTGATTACGTTAGGGTGATGAACCATACCTTGATCACTCAACTACCTCTATATAGTTTATGTTACATTCAATGACTACCGAATGAATGACCTATAATCAAAATACGTCATAAGTAGTATCAAAGCATAACAATACCTATACAAGATAACTTTTTAGATCTCAAGTGAAAGGATCACTTATACAATCATCACAATGAGAATTTCTATATACTTATAAATAATGTTCCAAATGGATTTTTCATATCAGGTCAGTTTAGTGAACTTGTTCTTTAATAAACTTCCACATATTTGTTTAAGTATATCCATATTTTAGCCTATGATATTGGCTACTTCCTTCATAAGGAACAACATAATATATGTTATTCTTTTTTTTTTGTTCTATCAATGTCCAATCTTAATAGAACAATGACTAAGAACAATTTATGGATAATACATTAATTCAATATAAATATCATAATTATAATTTCATTTACAATGTATAATTATCTCATTGACTTTTTTATGTACATCTAAATATATACAAGATAAAGAATGTCTTTAAATAATTGTCACTAAACTACCATAAAACCAATTGGTTGTAGGGCATAAACTAATACTATAAGCACACTGCATACTTTCTCAAATCCTACTTCAAATTATGTAGTCCCATTTTGGTAAACATACATCAAGATATCTTGCTAGCTTATGCAGAAAGATTTCTTAAAGAAGAGGCCTCATAAATAATCACCACATATGCAGGAAAATCGGTGTTAAATCTTAGGCAAAACTTCCACATAAAGGGCGTAAACCAGAATAAGTTTCTCTTTGTAATTGTTGTGTCTTATCATTCCTAACCCATAATAGGAAAAAAAAACTTGAGAGTTATACATTCAAGTATTTAATTGATTCCCATTTCAAAGGTCAATTCCCATAGCCACTTGCATTCCATTACATTGCTAGCAAGAGGTTAGTTGTCTTATTCTTGAATATGGACAAACATATCCTCAATGTTCCCTCTTATGTTTGTTTTGTTTTGTCTACCTTATGTTATGTTATGTCAATTTCCTAATTTATGTCCATGGAATTCTATATCTTCAGTTCCTCTTTTGTAGGTCTCCAAGAGGGTTTGTTTGTTAAATGAACATTTGGTTGACATATCTTGTGATTCTCTTAGAACATTTTCTTTATTGCTATTTTTCAAACAAATTTCCATCTGAAACTTAACCTAACGACCATTTTATGTTTAATCTTCATTGTAAATAATTGTTTGGATAGGTCATTTTAGATCCACTAGTTGATATGAAGCTGCCTCTTCTTCCAATTTTTATACTATGACATGACCAAGAAATGGTATAGTTACGATCTAGTACAACAGGCTATCTATAAGATTCAGTATAAACAAGCTGTGAGTTTTGGTCTTGCAAGAGAAAGGGACTGAATACGACATTAAACCAAAGAACAGAGAGAGCGTGGATAAAGTTTTGGAAATATAAAAAGTTATTGAAAGATTAAAAAAAGGAAAATTATTTTAGTCATATAGTTCATAGAAATTATGACCTTTTTTGGCCAATCATTAATAATCTCTTTCCATCATTCTATTAATTTTAGTTAACAACATTAATACAAAATATTTTGATAATTAATTGAATTTAGTCTCTTGATTATTTTCTTTATTCATATATTTATAGTTTTATAGATAGAGCTTTTGTATATATTTCATAGGTAATAATAATATATAAAACTTCTTTTAAAATTTTTTGCTTTCATTCTATTAAAGTTATCCTCTAGTTTTTTTTAATCATCATCTTATACATGTATATTGTTATCCACACATGTGATGACCTGCATCTATCTTGTACTATACTTGCACTATTTTGTATCGATAAACTCTTGTACTGTTTTGCACCTGTCCTGCACTTGTACTTATCCTATACCTTTCTTGTCTTGCACTATGGATAAATTTGATATTCCCAAACCTATTATTGTTTTATTTAATAAGACTAACTATGTGTTGTGGATTTAAGAAATATTCAAATTTTTTTGAGATTGCAAGCTATGGTATTATATTGAAAGTGATTTTGATGAATCCACCGAGAGATAAGGAGAAAGGCCCTGTTTGGCAATCAACGAATTGCATTGATTGCATTACCTGTTAGGTGATTCTATCAACGTTTAGCTGAAAATGGAATAATATAGTAAAATTAACCAACAGATAACATAAATTGTTTATTTAAAGATGTTTAGTAAAATTAAATGTTTAGTATTAACTATTTATGTGTAAAATGGATTATAAGGATATGACTTAAAAATATAATTATAAAGATATGAATATTATGTCTTAGTATTTCTTTTAATATCCTTATAAGAATTTAAATAGAGTAAATTTAAATCAAAATTGATATTAATTCAACTTCAAACTTAAAGTTAAAAATATTAAATTTAAATAATAAACTTACTATCTCTATCTCTATCTCTTCGAGTAAATTTTAAAAACTTTTAGATATAATAATCTTTTATTCCTTTAATTTCTCAACAGTTGGAGGAAATAGGAGCATTTTCAAAATTAGGGGATTGGGTTCAATCCACCAACCAATCAACTGATTACTAAACATAATTATCAACAGTTTGATATGGTCAAATAGCTAAAATCTTTCAATCTGCCAAAAATGACTGATAGGTCATTTACCAAACAAGGTTAAAATCTTAAAAGATTCAAGGAATGACTAGAATAATGATATTGTAAAAATTATTAAATTCTCATATATTTCAAAACATATGTTAGTTATTAATCAAACGACAATTTGTTCATTTTAAAATTGCAATAGAGGTTTGGAATATACTTATGAAATGTTATTCCATATATGATGTTTCTCACAATGTTGCGAATACCGTACCGGACTCTTTACCGGATTGGATTCTGGTATGATATGGTACCGGTACCGATTAATACCGGATACCGTTTCGGGTAATTTTTCAAATTTATAAAATAATCCCTAAATTTTTTTTAAAATTGCAAAATAGTCTATTGTCATATTGTACAGTTGTACTGTATATTTTTAACCTCGTATCTAAAAATCAAAATAATAAATAATAATCACAATTAATATGAAATAATAATAATTTTCAGATATTTCACATATAAAT
>JAOSBN010042188.1:0-15284 GCA_027563595.1 Erythroxylum suave
TTATGACAACTTTCACAAAAGAAATCCTTGTTAAAACTTATTTTTGGTAAACCTCTTACCAAATCATGTTTAATCAATTTGGAAACATGTTTAAGACTAACATGACCTAGCTTTTTATGCCAGATCAGTTTTTCTTCATATGTTGATATAAAACAAGAAATATTTTGACTTTGCAAATCTTCTAAATTAATATTATAAAGATTGTTTCGTCTTTTGGCAGAAAAGAATATGAATCGTCCTTGTTTTTAACTACATAAGAGTTTTGATTAAAGGGTACTTGAAAACTAGAATCACATAATTGACTTATACTAATCAAATTATGTTTTAAACCTTCAACTAGCAGAACATTATCAATACATGTAAAAGAATCTTTACCGATTTTGCCGATTCCAACTATTTCGCCCTGCTAGTTGTCTCCAAAAGCTACTGATCCTCCCTTCTTATCTTGAAGATCTAAGAACATAGGCATTCTTCCCGTCATATGTCACGAGCATTCACTACCCAAATACCATTGGTGCTGGCTGCTTTTTCTAAGGAAGGAGATCTAAAGTAGATATTATGTTCTTTTTAGGTACCCAGATTTTCTTAGGTCCTTTAAGGTTAGTCTTATAATTATTCATAGAATGATAAAGAGAAGACTAGTGAAATTTCTTTCTATAAGGAGCAAACTTCTTTTTGTAACAAGTATTGCTTTCAATAAACCCTAGACCACTTTTGTCATTAGTGTGTTGATAATTTCTAATCATTTCATTCATTTTCTTCGTACTTTCAGTAAAGATTGATAAGTCTGCTGAGAGAGAATTAATCATTTGCTTCAACTGACTAATTTCCTCAGATCTATCAAAAGATGCTTTTTTCTTCATATCGTCTACTTGTTTCTTAAGACAGACATTTTCTTTTTCTAACACTTCTGTGTTCCTCAAGTTTTCGACAAACTTTCTTTTTAGGGATCTATACTGTTTTAGTATAACATGTGAATCTTCTAACAATTCTAAATATGCATCTTGAAGTTCATTAAAGTTAGAAGTTACCTCCTCATCACCCTCTTTTTCGGCTACCAAGCATATATTTGCTTGTTCTGATGCTTCTGAATCAGAATTAGATTCGAATATCTTCCCAAGTAGCCATCATACTCTTTTTATTTCCTTTATTTTTCTTCGATTATCTTCTAAACAACAGGCATTCAGACTTGTAGTGTCCTGGTTTGTTACACTCATAGCAAATGATAAAGGTCTTCTCGTTCTTGACTTCTTCTTTACTATTTTTCTTTTAAAAAAAATTACTTCCTTTTTCTTTCTTTTTCCACATCCTTTTGATGTTTCTTAAAATGAAAGATAATTCGTCATCATCTTCACTTGAATCGTGATCAGATTCACTGGTATCATCATTCTTGACTTCTTCAATCTTTAATGCTTTTGATGAAGAACTTCTATTCTCTAAGTCTTGTAATTTTCTGACCAACCTTTAATGCTATGGATTTGTCTCTTTTAGGTTTATCTTCAGCATTAAGCTTTACTTCATGTATCTTCAAAGAACCAAGCAATTCCTCTACTATTAATTTGCTCAAATCCTTGGCTACTTGTATTGCAGTGACTTTGGGTCTCCATCTTTTCAGCAGACTTCTGAGAATCTTCCTCACATGGTCTTGATTATCATAGATTCTCCTAAGAGCTTTAAGTCCATTAACGATAGTTTGAAATCATCTAAACATCTGATCAATAGACTCATCTTCTTTCATTTTAAACAGCTCATACTGATGTACGAGAATACTAATCTTAGACTCTTTCACTTGGTTTGTGCCTTCATGTGCGATGGATAGAGTGTCCCACATCTCCTTCACAGTTTCGCATCCTTGAACTTTATCATATTCACTTCTGCTTAACGCACAACTCAAAAAGAACTTGACCTTTAAATTTAGTTGAAATCTAGCTTTGTGATCAGCTGACCATCTGTTACAAGGAATGGTATTTCCTTCATCATCTATTGGTACGTATGGTCCATTCTCGATGATATCCCAAAGATTAATATGTGTGGATTTTATGAAGAGCCGCATCCTGTCCTTCCAATAATGATAATCTTCACTATTGAATGTAGGAGGTCTTATGACGGAGGCACCTTCAGCTATAAAAAACATATGATTCAACCATGGATCTTTGTCCTCACTTTGTAAAGGTGATTCTTGGAAACCAAGCTCTGATACCAATTGAAGTAAATCACACGTTAATATAGAATTTACGTACAATAAACTAGATACACAAGAAGGGGGTTGAATTGTGTATCCTTTTCGTGAATACAAAATCTTTAATAAATCTTGTTAAGAACTTCTCTAACTTGTTAAAAGAATATCACAAAAAATTATAAGAAAATTGTTATTTAGTTAAATTGCAGTAACTTCTATATACTTGTTTAAAAACAAAATAAACTGAAGTAAAAGGATAGAAGATAGACATTGTGATTATACTAGTTCACCCCAAACCGTGGGCTATGTCTAGTCCTTAGAGTTCGTCCGAGTATTTCACTATACTTCAACAAATTACAAGTATTCTTTCTTCCCTTCCAGAGCCTCTTCAAGTCTCTGACACAAAGTATTCTTTTTGCTAACTTAGCCTCTCCAGGCTCTTAGCCTTTTATTTCTCTCACTAGAAAGATATTGTGAGCATTTGTTACAGTAGGGTTAGCTCTCTTAGTATCGCATTATATGATTTTTCAAAGGTTGTAAGATTGTCTAATCTTCGACTACGAGTAGTATTTATAGCCTAAGTCACCAACTGCTTCTTGATTCTTAATAACTGCTTCTTGAATCTTGATAACCGTTATTTAGTTGAGTTCTATAACTAACTCCAACTAACTAACTGTTCGACATACTAGTGTATCTTCTTCTTTATATCGTCTGTGTTTTCCTCTTCTTCTATGTTTTCAACTTCTTCTGTATCTTCTGCTTCTTCTTTGTTCTGTGCTTTTTTTGTGTTTTCCTTTCTTCTGTGTTTTGTGCTTCTTCTATTTTTTCACTTCTTCTATATCTCCACTTCTTCTGTGTTCTGAGCTTCTTCTGTACACTTAACACACTTATCAAAATCATTCATTTATTTCTAGCATTATCATTATTTGATTGTTTCGGTTTTTCCACTTGCTAAATTTAGATATGTTGAATGAGTTAGAAGGTAGATTGAGATCAATAGAAAGTATTTGCTCCTTGTAGACTTGGTTGGTAACTAGGCAACAGAAACTATAGGTCAGCAGGGATGTTCCATTGACCTTTTAGTATGATAGCTTTGACTTTGGCCTTAATAGAAACATCATTCCAAATTTGAAGTGACTGAGGATTTCTAATTAGAGCTCCTTTTCCTGTCCAATTTTCATACCATAGATAGGCCTTGTTAGGCCTCGAATTTTTTTTATTATTTTAGTAAGCATGATTTGAATAAATTTTGTGGTCTTGCTAGATAAATCATTTTATTTGGAGTTTACTTATTATGTCAAGTTTAGGAGGATTTATTTTATGGATTGATGGGATTAAAGTGTTGATGTTGTAAGGTGCATAAGGGCATTTTTGGAAGATCAATAAAGGTTAAAAGGCTAAGGCATTACATGAAAGGGCATAGTGGACTTTGCTCACTCATTAAGGGTATAAAAAGGGCAAGAATTAATTGTTGTCTTACATTTTAGAGAAGCAAAATTGAGAGTGAAAGAAGAAAAGAAAGAGAGAAGTGGAGAAAAGAAGAAGAATAAGATAGGGTTTGGAAATTCTTGAAGAGTTTGAAGATTTTGAGGTTAAAACAAGTAAGTATGAGTATTAACCTTCTTGATTGTTAGATGATGCATATTTAGGGTTGTTTAGAAGTGAAAATAGAGTGAACATGTGTAAGAAGTTGTGATGAATGGTTTATGTGCATGTTTGGGTTTGGTTAATGATCAAAACTAGATTATGGATTGTTGTGCATGATATTGTATTGGAATTGTGTTGAAAATGAAGTAGAAGAGATGGGTTAGTGATAAGATAGGTTATATGTGAAAGGTGGGAAGTAAGAAGATGGAAAATGTCCCAAAACACGTTCTCAGAATGGGTTTCTGGACATTTTCGCCACAGCGAACTTCTGGGTTTTACCACAGTGACACAAAGCATGTTCTGAGAGTTGGCTTCTAGGCATTTTTGTTATGGCGAATTTGGTTTTGCCGTGGCAAACTCAGACAATTTCGCTGCGGCAAACTTAATTTTTGTCGTGGCGAACTTTCTAGCACCGGACATGCTTTGGTATTTTGGGCATAAATTTTTTTGTAGTTATCCAAATGAGATGATTTTTTAGTTTTTGTAAACTAAAGACATAGGCTACAAATTGTATGAAGGAATCAAGTCTAAATTCAGTCTCTAATGATTTCAATTTCGAGGTGGAAGTTGAATATAGAATTTTGTTTCAGGATGAGGAGTAGTTTAAATTGTTGAGGTATGACTTTCCGATTTCTTAACCAAATTGAATGGAATTTCGTTTATTGTTAAAGGAAATCAATAAGGTGATCAAGAGAGGCAAGAGGAGCAAGAAGAAGGACATCCTTAAGCAAGTTTATAAGCAAGGATTTCAAGGTGGGTTACACTTTTATAATTAAGTAATAAGCCCTAATGCTTTCTTCAAAACCAAGAAAGTTTTAAAATATTTTCAATTGTGTTATAAATGTGCCGTTAAGGCTTCTTGAATGCTTTGATAATGTGCCACATGTTTGCATATGAATTATCTTATTGGTTTATGAAATGAACGATGAAATTGACTTTTGAAAGTATATTGATTTTTTAAACAATATTCTGATTATGAAATCAAGTTTTGGAAAAATGTCGTTGAGGCCATAAATTTACAAGATGTGAAATGCATGATTATGTGGGTTTGTGGTGGTCCCCTAAGCTAAGTCAAGTGCACTTTGATAAAAGGCTTCTCTGCCTGCCCACTAGTGGCATGGAGTTCCTTCACAGACTCCCATAAGTTCACGGCTATGCAAGATCATTAAGTGGAATTGCAATAGTACATTCTGTTCAGGGTTACACAGGACCCTTATGGGAAATGTGTAGTATGTTCTGTTTTGGATCCACCCAAACTATTATGATGTGCTTATGTGCTTTTGAAATGTTAGCAAGTTTAATGCATGCATGATTTATAATTGGTCATAAACTGTTTGATAAAGTGAGAATTTTGAGAAATAAGTGTTTGGAGATTTTTCATGCGAAATTATTATGGTTTCCAAAATATATAATGGCAATGAGTTTTTTTTTTAATGTTTTAGCTTGTTTCTCGATTATAAAATTGTTACCAATAAGTGTCAAGTTTACCCCCATTCTCCTTCCCCCCATTCAGGTGATGAGCAAGAGATCGAGTAAGTCAAGAGTCAAGGAATAACTCCAGTCTACATATTTTATTTTGTTTGTTTTTTAAGTTAGATCATGTAAACCAATACTTTAGTCACATTTTGAGTGATTCTAGTTTTTTTGTAAACTTTGTATTTTGGATTATGATGTAAGGGGGCTCAAAATTCCCACCAAAGCATTGTAAAACTCTTACTTTTGATATTAAAGAAATATATCTTGGTTTTTGTCTATGATTTTTTTAAGATTTTGCAAGGTATTCGATTTTGATAAAATGAGATTAAGATTTTGATAAATTAGTTATGGTTAGATTCGTATCCATTTTGTTTTTGGGTTAAAATGCTGAATGTGATTGAAAGATTTTAAGATTGCATTTTGGTAAGATAGGTAGCTTGGGTTTTGAATTCTGCTGCAAGGGGTTTTCACCGTGGCGAAGCTGAGAGTTCACCGCAGCGTAATTTATGTGGCAACTTGACTGCGGCAAAGATTATGCTTTTCATCGCAGCAAAATCGACCCACATAAGTTCACCATGGTGAAGATACATTTACGAGGCGGCGAAGCCCACCTTTGCTTCTGAATGAGTTTCTTTCAATTGTCAAATTTCTAAGCCCTCCTCTACGCTCAGGCTTCATGATCTCACATCTGATGTTGGGCTCCAGAAATGGGGTCCAACAGGCCTTATCTCCATTTCCAACCTTGCCTGACACTAAGGTTTCAAGCAAAGGTCTAAGTTTCAATAGCTGAGACAAAGGTCAAAAGAATGAGGATTTAATAGGTAAAGACTAGAGACTATAGCCTTTGAGTATGTAGCTGTGTACCTATCAGATCCAAAGAGACTTTTTCTCTATAAGAATATTCCACAATTCTTAATTAAGGCTGCTCTATTAAAGGAAGCAATTGAAATCAATCCTAGTCCCCCTTCCTCTCTCGTTTAACAAACTTCCTGCCACTTCACCTTAGCAAAAAAACTGTCTAAATTCAAGTTCCCCCATAAGAATCTTCAGAAAAGTTTCTCAATAGATTTAATAACTCCTTTAGCTAGGGAAATATTGGAGGACCAATAGACATGAAGGGAATTCAGTAATGCTTTTGTAAGTTAATGCCTCCAAAACAGAGCACTCTATTAGACCATAGACACCCAATCTCCTCTATATCTTATCTAGCAAAGGCTGACATTCCATAAATTATATTCATTTTGTGGTTATAGGAAGTCTCAAATTTGTCAGCGGGGCAGGTTTTCAGTTCATTCCCATTAGTTGTGAGATATTACTCTCCATTATATTTGCCCCTAAAGCTAGAACAAACTAACTTTCGGAGAAGTTAATCTCCAAACCTGATAGATCCCTAAAATTAGACAAAGTATACATAAGTAGCTCTATGGACTTACCATGGCCTTAGAGAAAAGCAATAGGTCATCCACAAAGCATAAACTGATCAGCCCTACCTTCTTGCATTTAGAGTGAAATTTGAAGGACTTATTGTTTCCCACTTTCTGTTAGATTAATAGATTAAGGACCTCTATATAGATAATAAAGAGATAAGGAAAGATAAGGTCTCCCTATCTTATCCCTCTTGCACCCCTAAATGAGTTTGTCAGATTTCCATTAACTAGGATGGAGTAAGTCGGAGAGGTTATATATTTCTTGACCTAAGTGACAAAAATCTCTGGGAACCCTAAAAGTCTTAGGGACTTTAAGGTAAAGTCACATTCCACATGGTCAAAGGCTTTCTTGAAGTCAACCTTTATGATACAATCAGGAGGGTTATTTTTCCATTGGTAACCTTACATTAGCTCCAGCACAATGGAGTAGTTATCACCAAATGTTTCTACCTTGTAGGAAAGCACTCTGATTATCAGAGATCACACAATCTAGTACTGATTTCAGCCTATTTGCTAAGATTTTGGAAATAATCTCATAGAGAAAATTAGTACATTCAATAGGCCTGTAGTCATCCAAGGTAGAGGAACAAAAAGTTTCAGGAATAAAAAAAATATAGGTTTTGTTGATCTCCTTGAGCAGAATCCTATTAGAAAAGAACTCCTTTACAGCTTCTTTGACCATATGTCTAATATCTTGCAATGCCTTCTGAAAGAAATAGCCATTAAAACTATCGGGACTAGGAAACTTATTCAGATGCATCTGAAACATCACCTCTTCAATTTCTTTATCATCTATAGGTTTGATGAGAGCAGCTACTTGTTTGTAAGTGATTTTTTCTGAGTGCGGGAATCGAGAGTCATTGAGTTAGTAATAGTCCGAGAGTATCCATAGAAACTCTGGAAATATCTCTCAACTTCTTGAAAAAGATCCTCTGGATGTGTAATTTCCCTCCCATCTTGTAACTTTAGAGAGCAGATTCTATTAGCATTCCTTCTAGCTAAAACTGAATTGAAAAAGAATTTTGTACAACTTTTGCCATATTTTAGCCAATTAACTTTAGCTCTTTGCTAAATTAAGCTATCATGATCCTTTGCTTTAGAGAGATAAGATATTAGAAGGGTCTTCTTGGCACTCAGTAATCTAGCATTGGTCAGGTCGCCTCCAAGTTACTGCTGGACCATTTTCAGTTCCTCCCTAGCTAAGGTAACCACTTTATAAAATTTCATCTCCCTTTTGATAGCTTTCATCTTCTGAATGCAAACAAATTGATAGGTACCTTCAGTTATAACTCCCAATCCTTTATGCAATGCTTTAGGAAATCCATCATCATCAATAAATAAGTTGTTAAACCTAAAAGGCCCTCTTCTACCTAGATTGTGAGCTAAATTATCAATTTGTATAGGCATATGATCTGAGAATAGGGGATCTAGAAAGGAAGTTTCACTATTCGAGAATTGTGTAATCCAGTCTTGGTTCACCAAAGTCTGATCAAGTTTTTTCCTTAAAGCTCATCCTTTCTTCTTCTTATTACTCCAATTATAGAGGTGTCCTTGAGACTTTAGATCAAAGATACTTGGTTGATCCACACAATCAATGAAATCTGTTGAAAAATTACTCAGCCTAAAGTTACCTTCAGCTTCCATCCTGTATAGATTAGAATTGAAATCTCTACCGAGAAGCTATGGCCCATTTACCAAATTTTGAAACTGGATTAAACTATCCCATAACTATCTCCTCTGAAAATCATGATTAGATCCATGGATAAAAGAGACAAATATGTCAACATTTACCTGTAGCAGGTTACATTTCAGATGTATAGCCTGCATCTCTGTAGTAAAGATTTGAATATTCACCAAAGAAGGATGATAACTGATAATGATTGTCCCATACCTATAGGCTTGGTGGTTTAAGATAAATTTTCATTTAGAACTCAAGTTATTCAGAAATTTAATATTCTCATATCTAATTTTAGTTTCCAAAAGAGAAAAAATCAATGGTTTTGTGTTAAAAACAAAATCCTTTTAAAGCTAAAAGCTTTTTCGAGCAGTTGATCCCCCTCACATTCCATGCTAAGATCTTCATAATTTACACAAAATTGATTTTAGAGGCTTTCCTCTTGCCCTTGCTATTTTTCTTTTTAGCGATAGCCAGAATGTGACACCCCTATACCCCCTGGAAGGATACGGGAGTGCCACATCGGACTTACAAACAAAAACAAATAACAGACCGATGCAGAAGCATTCCAAAACGTGCTATGCATTCATTTCATGTAATTTTTAGAAACTAAAGAAAACATACATTGTAAATCATTCCAAAGTTGTTCAAAACATACATACATTATATCGCATGAACTTAATACAAATTTGTTCCAAAAACCAAAACCAGCTTGAAACATAGTTATTATAAAAACTTACGTGTAATGTATAAAGACTCATCCTAGTCTTTATAATCCTCGTTCTAAACCTACATGGGACAAATCCACCATGCTAAGCATATAGCTTAGTGAATAATAACTAATCTATATATAAAGTGATAACTCAATCATACTGAATCATGTAATAGCATAAACATGCATTAACATATTAGTTTAACAATAAAACAGACATAATGCATTTCAGAACAGATTTTATAGTAAACAGAGCTTAATATCAAAAGAGGGTATAAAACCTTCAGAATCAGAATACAATTTTGTTTATATCAGAATCAAACATATATCAGAACACAAAATCAGATGACTGCTAAGTCATTTACAGAATCGGGTAACAGGACTTATACAGGAGAGACTAATGTCTAAACACCGAAGTGTCATAAGAGAGACCGAAGTCTCGACACTGAAGTGTCATAGGAGAAACCGAAGTCTTGACACCTAAGTGTCACTGGAGCAGCTGCAGACCCTTCTAGGCATGCCTATTTAGTCGACCATATTCAGATGCAAGTAGCACTTCCAATGATATAAAAATGCATCAAACCCCTCGGACAATCATTATCTGGAATTCAGAACACATTCAGCATAAACCAAATTCAACAAGCAGAATAAAGTAAGGTGTAACTGTTTAAGATTACTCACAAAAGCTCCCTTATTGCTTATTGCCTCGAAGTCCACGTAATATCTAGAAGTGGTCGCTCTATACATTCCTCTATAACAATTAACACATATACAAATTACTATTGTGTATGATTAAGAATTCATTTATGTATACTGAATATGTATAATGCATGTTCATGAAAAAATCTTAGGTATATTTCCTTACTAAACTGATGTAAACATCAATTGTACTTTAAAAGTTCCAAAATTCATACATTCAATTTCTATTCCAGCATTTTTTGGAAGCACCTCATTCGGGTCAACTTTGCATAATCAATAAGGTCAGGAAAATTATGTATTTCTATAATACTCTCTTATATACAATTGTTCCTATATGTCTTAAGTTTCTAATGACTCCAAGATCATCAAATTTAATTCAGCATTCTATGAGTTATGCTTACAATACCACAGACTGTGTATATTGAACTTTTGGCTAGTACATAATGATACCCTCGAATTGTACAACTCATATCTTTCAATATCAATATCCAAAAATTACAAACTTTATACCAATTCAACGTTAAGAGAATAATTTACAACTTTGTTGTAGTCAAGATAGCCTAATTCTGTCTACAAGATAGCCTAATTCTGTCTACATAAATACATTTTATTCAATAAATACAGGATATGATTTATGTCCCTTGTGGTGCTACAACCTAAGTCAAGACTCAATTTCATGTCACTTTTGAAAATCTTAAGTACAGAATTAAAATTCTACTTCTTCAATGAAGTTGTATACATATGTCTCAAGTTTAATCTGAATTAAGAATCAACTCATTTGGAAATCTACAGATCAACATATAAGCAAAATACCGAAGCATGTTCAATGAAAATTCTCCAGTTCATAGTATTCCAGCACATTTCCTCACTTTCATTTTTACACCAAATTCATTTCAATTTTTCTGGATCACTTTATCACAAACATATCACCATTTTATACTCATTCACAAACCAATTTGTTTTTCATGAAATCATTAAACTTTAATCAATTTTCTTAAACCACTTCATCTTCATAAAATCAATCATAAACCTATCAATTTTCCAGATTTTTCTTAAGCTGATTTTGGGTCTGATTTGCATGACCATTTTGACCTCGACAATGGGGTATTTTAGGCAACATCTTCCACTAATAAAATGTTCCTAAGTGTTTTTAAAGTCTAATGACACCAATATCATGCATTTTAGTTCATTATCCTGCAAGTTATAATCAAAACTCCACAGACTATTTTCATACCTCGACAGAACACCAATTTCAACTTCAAGCCAAATTTTCAGACTATTGAAGAAATATTTTGAATTCGATTCTTGAAAGAAAAATGTAGTTATATGTATCTAGTTTACTCAAATTCAAACTTCATCTAATTTGGATATTCACAGATCAAGTTATGCCCTAAATATAGATGTATGTTTAGTAAAACACTGCATATATCTTGCTCCAACTCACTTCACTCTTTCATCTTGTTAAGCATATCACCGAATCTGGTCCTTCCTTCATCAACCACACATGCATCAACACCATTCACACATGCATTCATTTATCTTCCTACACCACTTATGTATGCACCCATTTACAAACATTAAAACATCATCAAATTGTCATTTACACTACCCATACAACTTAAAGCAATAAAACATCACTTACTTGCTTCACACTTCAAATCTTCCAGCAGAAATTTCAGAAATAGGGAGAGTAAAATAAGAGATTTCATTGGAAACATGAAACCAAGAGGACTACCGAAACTTCCTTGCCAAAAACATTACTTAGTTGTCTTAATCTATCATGGACACATGTCATTTGGCATGTCTTACACTTGTCCTAAGGCATGTGTTACATTTGTCCTAAGGCATGTCTTATATTTGCCAAATCAAGATGCTGCCATTTGTCTCTTAGCTAATGGTCCACATGTTACACATTAACTAGTCCACTTGTCACTTTATAATTGGTCCATTTGTCAATTAATTAGTAGTCCAATTGTCACTCATTTAATTATGCTAAATGTCACTCATTTTTAGGCTTAATCATCCTACTTTCCATGTATCAATTTTTCTTATCACTTGACATTTTTCTTAGACCAAATGTCC
This sequence comes from Erythroxylum suave, assembly GCA_027563595.1. Taxonomy (NCBI): domain Eukaryota; kingdom Viridiplantae; phylum Streptophyta; class Magnoliopsida; order Malpighiales; family Erythroxylaceae; genus Erythroxylum; species Erythroxylum suave. The sequence continues at coordinate 11,898 of JAOSBN010042188.1, forward strand.
ATATTAATTTATCAATCTCCCAATTATGACAAGTATCCATAATTCACACTTTAATCATATCAAAATCACTTATACCTAGAAAATGTCAATAAATGCACGTACAAATATTTGTATGTGTCCAAAATTACATATGCACATATAAGTAAAAACTTAATTATGCAAAGCATAAAGTGCACTGAAATTCCTCAATATTCTAACCCCTAATACGGGGTGTTACATAGAAATTCACCAATAGCAGGATATTCCTCCTTAGTATCCCTAGTAATACCATTCCTTTCTTGATCAGGACCATCAAGGTTGACTCCAAGATTGGCTGAGGAATCAGTTGATAATTCCTCCTTGTTAAAACAAGCCACAGTAACCTCGTTTCCATTACCTTCAGTAGTAACTGTAACAATAACTCCTTTCCTTGAATCACCTAAACTCCCTTCTCTCCCAACAGCATCTGTCCGCTCTATTCTTTCCCCTTCATTAGAATAATCCATAGTACCCTCGTTCCCATTACCTTTAGCAATAACTATAACAACTACTTCGTTCCCTAAATCACTTATACTCCCTTCTCCCCTAGCAGCATCTATCAGCTCTTTTCTTTCCCCTTCTCTTTCTAGTTTAGTCATTCCTTTATCAACTTCAGGTGTAGGCATAGAACTGTTTTTCTCATTCATAATTACTTCAATGTTTGTAAGTCCTATTCCCATCAATTCCTCATAGTCACCTCGAAGGAAAATCTTATCTATAGGTTTCCATTATTTACCTTGAGCAGAAAGGGACGGCTTCCATTGATATTGAACTAGCACATTATCCTTATAAAAGGAACCATCAATCCACAATCTCATGATAGTTATAGATTCCAGTAAGTTGGACAAATCCATATTAATGCATATTCTAGCATGCCCCAACCTCTATTCTCGTCCAAACAAGAAGGTTTACCTAGAAAACTAGTAATCATACTCAACCCTTTACTTTCCCAATATTCGAGAGAGGCATTAAAGAGGCTTACCTACATAGGGATTGGTCTCCTTTCCTTACAATCCATCTAAAAACCTAGCTGCCATGGCTGCAAGAAAAGTGGGAAATTTGCTACATGTCATGGACCTTCTTGTACTACTTGTAGAGCTTGACCTTTGTAGGAGAACATAAGCAGAATATATTTATCTTCTACAATAATAGACTCCTCAAAGCCTTTATTTTTCCAGACTGATTTCGCCCACCTTAGAATAACAGGAAACGTTAGATGTCTATCCCAAAAAAAACCTTATGAGAGAATTTTCGCAAGATTTTACCCCCTCGTATAATGTTTCTATGTTTGGAAAGACAATAGAACCACCATCTTCCATTTTAGAGGGCAAAAGTGCAAAGCAAGATCTGCAGACCTGCCACCTACCACTTGCTTCCAGGTTCTCCTTGCAGTCTGGGGGTTAGAAATTGATGAAGGGTTAAGGGAATTGGTTATTGTGTTAGGAGGGGAGGGAGTTAATGGAGAGGTTTGAGATGTAAGCTTTACAGTAGCTCTAAGGGATGAAGAAGGGGAATGGGATGAGGGTAATGGAGGAAAAGCTACTCCATGGGATGAAGATGGAGAGGAGGATAGGGGTAAAGGAGGAAAAGCCTCCTTGTTGAGACCTAGTTGTGATGTCAAAGAAGGGTTCTGTAAAGTATGCATTGTTGAAAGTGAAGAAGGCAGTTTCTAAAAGGGGAAAGGGAGGGAGGCGGGAAAATAGGTAGGAGAGCGATGGACAAAAATGCCTTGTAAGTTGGTCTGTTCAGATGTTGGTGGGTAGGGCAAGTGGAGGTGTAAATGAAGGTGGAAGGAAGAAGTTTATAGAAAAGGAAGGTAGGGAGGAGGGCTGGATGGAGGTAATGGAGTGACAAAGGAGGAGCAAGGATGAGAAATTTCGAAAGCTAAAGGTTGAGTAAAGCTAGAGGGTAAAGAGAGGTTAAAGCATCTCTCTCTAACCCATTTGAATTTTTGGATAACCTCTGTGAGTTTTTCAAAACTAGTTGGTACAGACTGCTACTACTGTGTCTTAATTTGTTCTTTGTGTCACTTTTTCGTTAACTTCCTCCTATTGTGCTATGTCATTTTCACTAAAAGAAAAACAGCATTTAGGAATGGAAAAAAATTGCCAAATCCGTCCCAATTTCTGTTCTAAACCCAATCAGGGATAGATTCTAGGACCGAAAATTATCCATCAGTGTTTGGTTGGTCGTAAATCTTAGGGGCGGAAAATAATCTGTCCCCAAAACCCAGGAACCAAAAAACCCGTCCCAAACACCGTTTGCAATATCGATACTAATCGAATTATTGTATTTGTTTTGGAATGGAAATTTCCATCCCAATATTGGCATGGAATGTATTTTGCAATAGATTTTGAGGAGGAAATTTTCGTTCAGTCAACAACAAGTTTGCGACGGAAATTTCCATTCATCTGTTGTTTGGAACGAATTTAGGGACCGAAATTTCCGTTCAGGAGACAGCATTTGAAACGGAATGTGAGATGGAATTAAAGATGAAATTAGGGACGGATTTGAGCACGGGCATTAAGGGACAGATTTTGGTATTGAAATTGGTTTGTTTCAGCACATTTGGGGACAAATTTAGGGACAGAATTCCTTTGTTCGGAACTGATTTAGGAACTGATTTTTCTTTTATTTTGAATACATTTTCAATTTTATTTTTATTTTTCAAGAAAAATAAAGAAACTTATAAATATCCTTAATATGCAACATCATTCATAATGTTATGATAATAAATGGGATGAATAAATTTTAAAATAATATGTAAAAAATTTATAAATATCCTTAATATCCAACATCATTCATAATATTCAAAATTTAAACATCTAATAATATTGACATACATGCAACTCATATCATAGAAAATATCCACAATAGTTTCCAAATTATTATCGAAATTATTGAAGTCACAAAAACTATGGAGTCCTAAAATTTTCCCTCACATTGTTAGCACGAGGGGTCATACTGGCAGGGGAGTGCTCAGCCATGAGCTCCATTAGTGACTGTCGAGACTCCCCAGTTGATGCTTGAGCAGGAACTGGCATTGGAGGCAAGGTTACTCCCATTGATTGAAATGCAGTCTGGACCCATTCTTTAAATTGTTCGAGGTCAGCTAGTTGTGCCTTCAATTGAATCACTTGTTCTTATAATTGGATATTGAAAGAAGTCCCACAAGACATTGTGCTAGCAAAGGAAGCAAACTCGCCAACAAGGTTGCCAGTCCCATATACTCACGCTTTATACTCTGAGAACAACTCCACCTATAACTGATCAGGATCGACCATGGCTGGATCATCCGCTTGGCCAACCTTCTCCGAATATGCTTTGTCAAATTTATCCTACATATATGTAAAGAGCATTAATAATATA